>JASEVX010000613.1:0-77376 GCA_031761405.1 Serripes groenlandicus
TTCAATTCAGGTTTTTTTTTTAAAGGCTGTTTATATAGGATTCTATAGAGAATCCAGCAGAATTTTGTCGAAACAAGATGCGAAATTTTACAAATAAATCCGCGCATCTTTTTTTCATGGTTGCCAAAACATCAAACTGAAGAAAAAAAGTTCACGGTACCACGGGGAATTACATAAGATGCACACGGTACCGCGGTGTATTACACCATGACGCACGGTACCACGGGGAATTACACAAGGTGCACACGGTACCGCGTTGTACTACACAGGTACAGATGGTACCGCGATCTAGTACACGGGTACACTCGGTACATCCGGTACAGCGGTGTATTACACCATGACGCACGGTACCACGGGGAATTACACAAGGTGCACACGGTACCGCGTTGTACTACACAGGTACAGACGGTACCGCGATCTAGTACACGGGTACACTCGGTACATCCGGTACAGCGGTGTATTACACGATGACGCACGGTACCACGGGGAATTACACAAGGTGCACACGGTACCGCGTTGTACTACACAGGTACAGACGGTACCGCGATCTAGTACACGGGTACACTCGGTACATCCGGTACAGCGGTGTATTACACGATGACGCACGGTACCACGGGGAATTACACAAGGTGCACACGGTACCGCGTTGTACTACACAGGTACAGACGGTACCGCGATCTAGTACACGGGTACACTCGGTACATCCGGTACAGCGGTGTATTACACGATGACGCACGGTACCACGGGGAATTACACAAAGTGCACACGGTACCGCGTTGTACTACACAGGTACAGACGGTACCGCGATATAGTACACGGGTACACTCGGTACATCCGGTACAACGATGTATTACACCATGACACACGGTACCACGGGGAATTACACCAACACACACGGCACCAAGGGGGAATTACACAAGGTGCACACGTACCGCATTGTACTACACAGGTACAGACGGTACCGCAATCTAGTACACCGGTACACTCGGTACATCCGGTACAACGGTGTATTACACCATGACACACGGTACCACGGGGAATTAAACAAGGTGCACACGGTACCGCGTTGTACTATACAGGTACAGACGGTACCGCGATATAGTACACGGGTACACTCGGTACATCCGGTACAACAATGTATTACACCATGACACACGGTACCACGGGGAATTACACCAACACACACGGCACCAAGGGGGAATTACACAAGGTGCACACGTACCGCATTGTACTACATAGGTACAGACGGTACCGCAATCTAGTACACGGGTACACTCGGTACATCCGGTACAACGGTGTATTACACCATGACACACGGTACCACGGGGAATTACACAAGGTGCACACGGTACCGCATTGTACTACACAGGTACAGACGGTACCGCGATCTAGTACACGGGTACACTCGGTACATCCGGTACAACGGTGTATTACACCATGACACACGGTACCACGGGGAATTAAACAAGGTGCACACGGTACCGCGTTGTACTATACAGGTACAGACGGTACCGCGATCTAGTACACGGGTACACTCGGTACATCCGGTACAACGGTGTATTACACCATGACACACGGTACCACGGGGAATTACACCATTACACACGGCACCAAGGGGGAATTACACAAGGTGCACACGGTACCACGTTGTACTACACAGGTACAGACGGTACCGCGATCTAGTACACGGGTACACTCGGTACATCCGGTACAACGGTGTATTACACCATGACACACGGTAACACGGAGAATTAAACAAGGTGCACACGGTACCGCGTTGTACTATACAGGTACAGACGGTACCGCGATCTAGTACACGGGTACACTAGGTACATCCGGTACAACGGTGTATTACACCATGACACACGGTACCACGGGGAATTACACCATTACACACGGCACCAAGGGGGAATTACACAAGGTGCACACGGTACCGCATTGTACTACACAGGTACAGACGGTACCGCGATCTAGTACACGGGTACACTCGGTACATCCGGTACAACGGTGTATTACACCATGACACACGGTACCACGGGGAATTACATGTTCACCAGTAATATCATATTCAGCAGAGTTGCTACTGTTGATATGAGTACTCTGTGCCAAACATTGACATCACAAAATTGAAATGTGAACGTTTCATCATGACTGAAATTGAAAAGGCAAAGTTCTTAGAAGCGTACAGTGTGCTACTGGCTAGAATCCTTTGTAAAGTACCTGCTTTTGAACAGTACAGAAAGCTGGTACCTGATCATTTGCCGCACGAATTCAGTAAAAAAATGTCCAGAAAGTCTACTGTATATCCACTACAGATCATGATGAAGAATGAGTGCAAGCATGAAGACTGTTTGGCCATCATGGACACCTACGAACAGGAGCTGATTAGCCTTTATACTCAATCATTTGGTAAATTATGTTATTCTCTCTAACTCAGACACACATGCACCCACCAATGCAGGCACACACACACATTCTCACATACAAACTCACACCTTTTAAGTTTTTGCTGACAGATAATCCCCTTTCCCTGATATAGACGCTTTCTGACGCAGAAAACATTGTGACCAAAGGAGAAATTGTTCAAAACGACTAAACTTTAATTTATAGAAGATTGCCTACATATTGTCTGCTGCAGATTTGTTGTATATATGGGAAAGGGTTAAACAGTCATAAAGGCATAAAGTTGTGTTTCCTCAGTACAATCAGTTTTTTTGGACAGTTTCATTTCACTTTGGTTTGAAGATTACCTTAAATAAATTCTTGCCTTCTATTGAATGCATTGATTATTAAGTGTACATGAACCCTTTCCCTGATATAGATGATTTCTGATGTCTCTGCAGCAGACGACTTGAAAACGTCGTGCCAAAAGAAGAAATTACTCAAAACTAGCAATTTCTCCTTTTGTCACGATGTTTTCAACTTATTCAAATAATAAAGCCTTTATTTAAAGAGACTTTCCCCTTTTTGCCCAGAAGTTTTCAAAGCCGTCTGCTGCAGATTTGTTGTATCGGGGAAAGAGACAAAGTTTGTTCTGAATCCATGTTAACATACTCAACTGAACTTATTTTTTAGGTAATACTGACATACTCCGAAAGTATGGCGTGTCTGTTGGTGGGGACCAGTTGACGAGAGTACGGCTTCAAGAAGCTAAAAATTTGAGAACTTTATCTGTCACACCAGAAAAACGATATGATGAATTGTATCCTATTGTTTGTGAAATGTGGCATTCTAAGCAAGATTTCCTTGAGGTTGGTTCTACTTATATTCAGTATACATTAGGTGAAAGATTAAAAAAACCTCATATATATATATATATATATATATATATATGTCATAAAAGTAATTTGTACAAAACTGTCTGCAAGTAAAACATTGGTGGCAATGTCGTCATTTTTATGGATGTATATTACAAAAATGGGTCTGTTATAAATATATCTTATAATGACACCGAATATGAAGTGGAGAAATAATTTGCTTGCGTGCATTTTCATCTGCTGTTGAGTTGAAAAATGTTTCAAGAGGCTTTGTTGCCTTTTTGCTTTAGACATTTCGAATAAGAATCAGACCTGGGACAAAAGTTAAAAAATCTTCCAAACCAAATATGAAATTGGAGATATACTATCTACGTGGTGTAGCAAAGTCTCAGTCCAGACCATTAGGAAAGCTTGAGATATAATGACATTGTTTTCTGTTCTCAACTTCCTATGCTACTACACATGTATTTTAAATGGACACTTTATTTGTAAGGTTGGTTTATTTTTAGCTAGCCTGAGCACAAAGTGCTCAAGGTGAGTTATTGGGATCACCCTTTGTTTGGCAACTTTTCTCCTCTGTAACCACTGGGCCATACCGGACTGCTGTGGCAAAGGAAATTAAAAATCAATCTTTTTCTCAGAATCTGGTTGCTGGATTTTCATTATATTACACAGGGATGTTCCATGGAATTTGCAGGAATTCTTAAAATATTTTTGATCCATGTAGAACTTTGGCCACTGTGACATGAAAAAAGGGGCCAAATTAATTAGGACAGTTCTAGTTCCCTCTGTAATTATCATTACTCATAATCACCAATTTATCAGGTGAGTGATTCCAGGGCCATCATAGCCCTCTTGTTTGTTTCTTAAGCTCTTGGATGAGCCCTAGTAGGTCAGTTGGTAGTGATGTGGGCTTTCAATTCAGGTTTTTTTTTTAAAGGCTGTTTATATAGGATTCTATAGAGAATCCAGCAGAATTTTGTCGAAACAAGATGCGAAATTTTACAAATAAATCCGCGCATCTTTTTTTCATGGTTGCCAAAACATCAAACTGAAGAAAAAAAGTTCACGGTACCACGGGGAATTACATAAGATGCACACGGTACCGCGGTGTATTACACCATGACGCACGGTACCACGGGGAATTACACAAGGTGCACACGGTACCGCGTTGTACTACACAGGTACAGATGGTACCGCGATCTAGTACACGGGTACACTCGGTACATCCGGTACAGCGGTGTATTACACCATGACGCACGGTACCACGGGGAATTACACAAGGTGCACACGGTACCGCGTTGTACTACACAGGTACAGACGGTACCGCGATCTAGTACACGGGTACACTCGGTACATCCGGTACAGCGGTGTATTACACGATGACGCACGGTACCACGGGGAATTACACAAGGTGCACACGGTACCGCGTTGTACTACACAGGTACAGACGGTACCGCGATCTAGTACACGGGTACACTCGGTACATCCGGTACAGCGGTGTATTACACGATGACGCACGGTACCACGGGGAATTACACAAGGTGCACACGGTACCGCGTTGTACTACACAGGTACAGACGGTACCGCGATCTAGTACACGGGTACACTCGGTACATCCGGTACAGCGGTGTATTACACGATGACGCACGGTACCACGGGGAATTACACAAAGTGCACACGGTACCGCGTTGTACTACACAGGTACAGACGGTACCGCGATATAGTACACGGGTACACTCGGTACATCCGGTACAACGATGTATTACACCATGACACACGGTACCACGGGGAATTACACCAACACACACGGCACCAAGGGGGAATTACACAAGGTGCACACGTACCGCATTGTACTACACAGGTACAGACGGTACCGCAATCTAGTACACCGGTACACTCGGTACATCCGGTACAACGGTGTATTACACCATGACACACGGTACCACGGGGAATTAAACAAGGTGCACACGGTACCGCGTTGTACTATACAGGTACAGACGGTACCGCGATATAGTACACGGGTACACTCGGTACATCCGGTACAACAATGTATTACACCATGACACACGGTACCACGGGGAATTACACCAACACACACGGCACCAAGGGGGAATTACACAAGGTGCACACGTACCGCATTGTACTACATAGGTACAGACGGTACCGCAATCTAGTACACGGGTACACTCGGTACATCCGGTAAAACGGTGTATTACACCATGACACACGGTACCACGGGGAATTACACAAGGTGCACACGGTACCGCATTGTACTACACAGGTACAGACGGTACCGCGATCTAGTACACGGGTACACTCGGTACATCCGGTACAACGGTGTATTACACCATGACACACGGTACCACGGGGAATTAAACAAGGTGCACACGGTACCGCGTTGTACTATACAGGTACAGACGGTACCGCGATCTAGTACACGGGTACACTCGGTACATCCGGTACAACGGTGTATTACACCATGACACACGGTACCACGGGGAATTACACCATTACACACGGCACCAAGGGGGAATTACACAAGGTGCACACGGTACCACGTTGTACTACACAGGTACAGACGGTACCGCGATCTAGTACACGGGTACACTCGGTACATCCGGTACAACGGTGTATTACACCATGACACACGGTAACACGGAGAATTAAACAAGGTGCACACGGTACCGCGTTGTACTATACAGGTACAGACGGTACCGCGATCTAGTACACGGGTACACTAGGTACATCCGGTACAACGGTGTATTACACCATGACACACGGTACCACGGGGAATTACACCATTACACACGGCACCAAGGGGGAATTACACAAGGTGCACACGGTACCGCATTGTACTACACAGGTACAGACGGTACCGCGATCTAGTACACGGGTACACTCGGTACATCCGGTACAACGGTGTATTACACCATGACACACGGTACCACGGGGAATTACATGTTCACCAGTAATATCATATTCAGCAGAGTTGCTACTGTTGATATGAGTACTCTGTGCCAAACATTGACATCACAAAATTGAAATGTGAACGTTTCATCATGACTGAAATTGAAAAGGCAAAGTTCTTAGAAGCGTACAGTGTGCTACTGGCTAGAATCCTTTGTAAAGTACCTGCTTTTGAACAGTACAGAAAGCTGGTACCTGATCATTTGCCGCACGAATTCAGTAAAAAAATGTCCAGAAAGTCTACTGTATATCCACTACAGATCATGATGAAGAATGAGTGCAAGCATGAAGACTGTTTGGCCATCATGGACACCTACGAACAGGAGCTGATTAGCCTTTATACTCAATCATTTGGTAAATTATGTTATTCTCTCTAACTCAGACACACATGCACCCACCAATGCAGGCACACACACACATTCTCACATACAAACTCACACCTTTTAAGTTTTTGCTGACAGATAATCCCCTTTCCCTGATATAGACGCTTTCTGACGCAGAAAACATTGTGACCAAAGGAGAAATTGTTCAAAACGACTAAACTTTAATTTATAGAAGATTGCCTACATATTGTCTGCTGCAGATTTGTTGTATATATGGGAAAGGGTTAAACAGTCATAAAGGCATAAAGTTGTGTTTCCTCAGTACAATCAGTTTTTTTGGACAGTTTCATTTCACTTTGGTTTGAAGATTACCTTAAATAAATTCTTGCCTTCTATTGAATGCATTGATTATTAAGTGTACATGAACCCTTTCCCTGATATAGATGATTTCTGATGTCTCTGCAGCAGACGACTTGAAAACGTCGTGCCAAAAGAAGAAATTACTCAAAACTAGCAATTTCTCCTTTTGTCACGATGTTTTCAACTTATTCAAATAATAAAGCCTTTATTTAAAGAGACTTTCCCCTTTTTGCCCAGAAGTTTTCAAAGCCGTCTGCTGCAGATTTGTTGTATCGGGGAAAGAGACAAAGTTTGTTCTGAATCCATGTTAACATACTCAACTGAACTTATTTTTTAGGTAATACTGACATACTCCGAAAGTATGGCGTGTCTGTTGGTGGGGACCAGTTGACGAGAGTACGGCTTCAAGAAGCTAAAAATTTGAGAACTTTATCTGTCACACCAGAAAAACGATATGATGAATTGTATCCTATTGTTTGTGAAATGTGGCATTCTAAGCAAGATTTCCTTGAGGTTGGTTCTACTTATATTCAGTATACATTAGGTGAAAGATTAAAAAAACCTCATATATATATATATATATATATATATATATGTCATAAAAGTAATTTGTACAAAACTGTCTGCAAGTAAAACATTGGTGGCAATGTCGTCATTTTTATGGATGTATATTACAAAAATGGGTCTGTTATAAATATATCTTATAATGACACCGAATATGAAGTGGAGAAATAATTTGCTTGCGTGCATTTTCATCTGCTGTTGAGTTGAAAAATGTTTCAAGAGGCTTTGTTGCCTTTTTGCTTTAGACATTTCGAATAAGAATCAGACCTGGGACAAAAGTTAAAAAATCTTCCAAACCAAATATGAAATTGGAGATATACTATCTACGTGGTGTAGCAAAGTCTCAGTCCAGACCATTAGGAAAGCTTGAGATATAATGACATTGTTTTCTGTTCTCAACTTCCTATGCTACTACACATGTATTTTAAATGGACACTTTATTTGTAAGGTTGGTTTATTTTTAGCTAGCCTGAGCACAAAGTGCTCAAGGTGAGTTATTGGGATCACCCTTTGTTTGGCAACTTTTCTCCTCTGTAACCACTGGGCCATACCGGACTGCTGTGGCAAAGGAAATTAAAAATCAATCTTTTTCTCAGAATCTGGTTGCTGGATTTTCATTATATTACACAGGGATGTTCCATGGAATTTGCAGGAATTCTTAAAATATTTTTGATCCATGTAGAACTTTGGCCACTGTGACATGAAAAAAGGGGCCAAATTAATTAGGACAGTTCTAGTTCCCTCTGTAATTATCATTACTCATAATCACCAATTTATCAGGTGAGTGATTCCAGGGCCATCATAGCCCTCTTGTTTGTTTCTTAAGCTCTTGGATGAGCCCTAGTAGGTCAGTTGGTAGTGATGTGGGCTTTCAATTCAGGTTTTTTTTTTAAAGGCTGTTTATATAGGATTCTATAGAGAATCCAGCAGAATTTTGTCGAAACAAGATGCGAAATTTTACAAATAAATCCGCGCATCTTTTTTTCATGGTTGCCAAAACATCAAACTGAAGAAAAAAAGTTCACGGTACCACGGGGAATTACATAAGATGCACACGGTACCGCGGTGTATTACACCATGACGCACGGTACCACGGGGAATTACACAAGGTGCACACGGTACCGCGTTGTACTACACAGGTACAGATGGTACCGCGATCTAGTACACGGGTACACTCGGTACATCCGGTACAGCGGTGTATTACACCATGACGCACGGTACCACGGGGAATTACACAAGGTGCACACGGTACCGCGTTGTACTACACAGGTACAGACGGTACCGCGATCTAGTACACGGGTACACTCGGTACATCCGGTACAGCGGTGTATTACACGATGACGCACGGTACCACGGGGAATTACACAAGGTGCACACGGTACCGCGTTGTACTACACAGGTACAGACGGTACCGCGATCTAGTACACGGGTACACTCGGTACATCCGGTACAGCGGTGTATTACACGATGACGCACGGTACCACGGGGAATTACACAAGGTGCACACGGTACCGCGTTGTACTACACAGGTACAGACGGTACCGCGATCTAGTACACGGGTACACTCGGTACATCCGGTACAGCGGTGTATTACACGATGACGCACGGTACCACGGGGAATTACACAAAGTGCACACGGTACCGCGTTGTACTACACAGGTACAGACGGTACCGCGATATAGTACACGGGTACACTCGGTACATCCGGTACAACGATGTATTACACCATGACACACGGTACCACGGGGAATTACACCAACACACACGGCACCAAGGGGGAATTACACAAGGTGCACACGTACCGCATTGTACTACACAGGTACAGACGGTACCGCAATCTAGTACACCGGTACACTCGGTACATCCGGTACAACGGTGTATTACACCATGACACACGGTACCACGGGGAATTAAACAAGGTGCACACGGTACCGCGTTGTACTATACAGGTACAGACGGTACCGCGATATAGTACACGGGTACACTCGGTACATCCGGTACAACAATGTATTACACCATGACACACGGTACCACGGGGAATTACACCAACACACACGGCACCAAGGGGGAATTACACAAGGTGCACACGTACCGCATTGTACTACATAGGTACAGACGGTACCGCAATCTAGTACACGGGTACACTCGGTACATCCGGTACAACGGTGTATTACACCATGACACACGGTACCACGGGGAATTACACAAGGTGCACACGGTACCGCATTGTACTACACAGGTACAGACGGTACCGCGATCTAGTACACGGGTACACTCGGTACATCCGGTACAACGGTGTATTACACCATGACACACGGTACCACGGGGAATTAAACAAGGTGCACACGGTACCGCGTTGTACTATACAGGTACAGACGGTACCGCGATCTAGTACACGGGTACACTCGGTACATCCGGTACAACGGTGTATTACACCATGACACACGGTACCACGGGGAATTACACCATTACACACGGCACCAAGGGGGAATTACACAAGGTGCACACGGTACCACGTTGTACTACACAGGTACAGACGGTACCGCGATCTAGTACACGGGTACACTCGGTACATCCGGTACAACGGTGTATTACACCATGACACACGGTAACACGGAGAATTAAACAAGGTGCACACGGTACCGCGTTGTACTATACAGGTACAGACGGTACCGCGATCTAGTACACGGGTACACTAGGTACATCCGGTACAACGGTGTATTACACCATGACACACGGTACCACGGGGAATTACACCATTACACACGGCACCAAGGGGGAATTACACAAGGTGCACACGGTACCGCATTGTACTACACAGGTACAGACGGTACCGCGATCTAGTACACGGGTACACTCGGTACATCCGGTACAACGGTGTATTACACCATGACACACGGTACCACGGGGAATTACATGTTCACCAGTAATATCATATTCAGCAGAGTTGCTACTGTTGATATGAGTACTCTGTGCCAAACATTGACATCACAAAATTGAAATGTGAACGTTTCATCATGACTGAAATTGAAAAGGCAAAGTTCTTAGAAGCGTACAGTGTGCTACTGGCTAGAATCCTTTGTAAAGTACCTGCTTTTGAACAGTACAGAAAGCTGGTACCTGATCATTTGCCGCACGAATTCAGTAAAAAAATGTCCAGAAAGTCTACTGTATATCCACTACAGATCATGATGAAGAATGAGTGCAAGCATGAAGACTGTTTGGCCATCATGGACACCTACGAACAGGAGCTGATTAGCCTTTATACTCAATCATTTGGTAAATTATGTTATTCTCTCTAACTCAGACACACATGCACCCACCAATGCAGGCACACACACACATTCTCACATACAAACTCACACCTTTTAAGTTTTTGCTGACAGATAATCCCCTTTCCCTGATATAGACGCTTTCTGACGCAGAAAACATTGTGACCAAAGGAGAAATTGTTCAAAACGACTAAACTTTAATTTATAGAAGATTGCCTACATATTGTCTGCTGCAGATTTGTTGTATATATGGGAAAGGGTTAAACAGTCATAAAGGCATAAAGTTGTGTTTCCTCAGTACAATCAGTTTTTTTGGACAGTTTCATTTCACTTTGGTTTGAAGATTACCTTAAATAAATTCTTGCCTTCTATTGAATGCATTGATTATTAAGTGTACATGAACCCTTTCCCTGATATAGATGATTTCTGATGTCTCTGCAGCAGACGACTTGAAAACGTCGTGCCAAAAGAAGAAATTACTCAAAACTAGCAATTTCTCCTTTTGTCACGATGTTTTCAACTTATTCAAATAATAAAGCTTTTATTTAAAGAGACTTTCCCCTTTTTGCCCAGAAGTTTTCAAAGCCGTCTGCTGCAGATTTGTTGTATCGGGGAAAGAGACAAAGTTTGTTCTGAATCCATGTTAACATACTCAACTGAACTTATTTTTTAGGTAATACTGACATACTCCGAAAGTATGGCGTGTCTGTTGGTGGGGACCAGTTGACGAGAGTACGGCTTCAAGAAGCTAAAAATTTGAGAACTTTATCTGTCACACCAGAAAAACGATATGATGAATTGTATCCTATTGTTTGTGAAATGTGGCATTCTAAGCAAGATTTCCTTGAGGTTGGTTCTACTTATATTCAGTATACATTAGGTGAAAGATTAAAAAAACCTCATATATATATATATATATATATATATATATATGTCATAAAAGTAATTTGTACAAAACTGTCTGCAAGTAAAACATTGGTGGCAATGTCGTCATTTTTATGGATGTATATTACAAAAATGGGTCTGTTATAAATATATCTTATAATGACACCGAATATGAAGTGGAGAAATAATTTGCTTGCGTGCATTTTCATCTGCTGTTGAGTTGAAAAATGTTTCAAGAGGCTTTGTTGCCTTTTTGCTTTAGACATTTCGAATAAGAATCAGACCTGGGACAAAAGTTAAAAAATCTTCCAAACCAAATATGAAATTGGAGATATACTATCTACGTGGTGTAGCAAAGTCTCAGTCCAGACCATTAGGAAAGCTTGAGATATAATGACATTGTTTTCTGTTCTCAACTTCCTATGCTACTACACATGTATTTTAAATGGACACTTTATTTGTAAGGTTGGTTTATTTTTAGCTAGCCTGAGCACAAAGTGCTCAAGGTGAGTTATTGGGATCACCCTTTGTTTGGCAACTTTTCTCCTCTGTAACCACTGGGCCATACCGGACTGCTGTGGCAAAGGAAATTAAAAATCAATCTTTTTCTCAGAATCTGGTTGCTGGATTTTCATTATATTACACAGGGATGTTCCATGGAATTTGCAGGAATTCTTAAAATATTTTTGATCCATGTAGAACTTTGGCCACTGTGACATGAAAAAAGGGGCCAAATTAATTAGGACAGTTCTAGTTCCCTCTGTAATTATCATTACTCATAATCACCAATTTATCAGGTGAGTGATTCCAGGGCCATCATAGCCCTCTTGTTTGTTTCTTAAGCTCTTGGATGAGCCCTAGTAGGTCAGTTGGTAGTGATGTGGGCTTTCAATTCAGGTTTTTTTTTTAAAGGCTGTTTATATAGGATTCTATAGAGAATCCAGCAGAATTTTGTCGAAACAAGATGCGAAATTTTACAAATAAATCCGCGCATCTTTTTTTCATGGTTGCCAAAACATCAAACTGAAGAAAAAAAGTTCACGGTACCACGGGGAATTACATAAGATGCACACGGTACCGCGGTGTATTACACCATGACGCACGGTACCACGGGGAATTACACAAGGTGCACACGGTACCGCGTTGTACTACACAGGTACAGATGGTACCGCGATCTAGTACACGGGTACACTCGGTACATCCGGTACAGCGGTGTATTACACCATGACGCACGGTACCACGGGGAATTACACAAGGTGCACACGGTACCGCGTTGTACTACACAGGTACAGACGGTACCGCGATCTAGTACACGGGTACACTCGGTACATCCGGTACAGCGGTGTATTACACGATGACGCACGGTACCACGGGGAATTACACAAGGTGCACACGGTACCGCGTTGTACTACACAGGTACAGACGGTACCGCGATCTAGTACACGGGTACACTCGGTACATCCGGTACAGCGGTGTATTACACGATGACGCACGGTACCACGGGGAATTACACAAGGTGCACACGGTACCGCGTTGTACTACACAGGTACAGACGGTACCGCGATCTAGTACACGGGTACACTCGGTACATCCGGTACAGCGGTGTATTACACGATGACGCACGGTACCACGGGGAATTACACAAAGTGCACACGGTACCGCGTTGTACTACACAGGTACAGACGGTACCGCGATATAGTACACGGGTACACTCGGTACATCCGGTACAACGATGTATTACACCATGACACACGGTACCACGGGGAATTACACCAACACACACGGCACCAAGGGGGAATTACACAAGGTGCACACGTACCGCATTGTACTACACAGGTACAGACGGTACCGCAATCTAGTACACCGGTACACTCGGTACATCCGGTACAACGGTGTATTACACCATGACACACGGTACCACGGGGAATTAAACAAGGTGCACACGGTACCGCGTTGTACTATACAGGTACAGACGGTACCGCGATATAGTACACGGGTACACTCGGTACATCCGGTACAACAATGTATTACACCATGACACACGGTACCACGGGGAATTACACCAACACACACGGCACCAAGGGGGAATTACACAAGGTGCACACGTACCGCATTGTACTACATAGGTACAGACGGTACCGCAATCTAGTACACGGGTACACTCGGTACATCCGGTACAACGGTGTATTACACCATGACACACGGTACCACGGGGAATTACACAAGGTGCACACGGTACCGCATTGTACTACACAGGTACAGACGGTACCGCGATCTAGTACACGGGTACACTCGGTACATCCGGTACAACGGTGTATTACACCATGACACACGGTACCACGGGGAATTAAACAAGGTGCACACGGTACCGCGTTGTACTATACAGGTACAGACGGTACCGCGATCTAGTACACGGGTACACTCGGTACATCCGGTACAACGGTGTATTACACCATGACACACGGTACCACGGGGAATTACACCATTACACACGGCACCAAGGGGGAATTACACAAGGTGCACACGGTACCACGTTGTACTACACAGGTACAGACGGTACCGCGATCTAGTACACGGGTACACTCGGTACATCCGGTACAACGGTGTATTACACCATGACACACGGTAACACGGAGAATTAAACAAGGTGCACACGGTACCGCGTTGTACTATACAGGTACAGACGGTACCGCGATCTAGTACACGGGTACACTAGGTACATCCGGTACAACGGTGTATTACACCATGACACACGGTACCACGGGGAATTACACCATTACACACGGCACCAAGGGGGAATTACACAAGGTGCACACGGTACCGCATTGTACTACACAGGTACAGACGGTACCGCGATCTAGTACACGGGTACACTCGGTACATCCGGTACAACGGTGTATTACACCATGACACACGGTACCACGGGGAATTACATGTTCACCAGTAATATCATATTCAGCAGAGTTGCTACTGTTGATATGAGTACTCTGTGCCAAACATTGACATCACAAAATTGAAATGTGAACGTTTCATCATGACTGAAATTGAAAAGGCAAAGTTCTTAGAAGCGTACAGTGTGCTACTGGCTAGAATCCTTTGTAAAGTACCTGCTTTTGAACAGTACAGAAAGCTGGTACCTGATCATTTGCCGCACGAATTCAGTAAAAAAATGTCCAGAAAGTCTACTGTATATCCACTACAGATCATGATGAAGAATGAGTGCAAGCATGAAGACTGTTTGGCCATCATGGACACCTACGAACAGGAGCTGATTAGCCTTTATACTCAATCATTTGGTAAATTATGTTATTCTCTCTAACTCAGACACACATGCACCCACCAATGCAGGCACACACACACATTCTCACATACAAACTCACACCTTTTAAGTTTTTGCTGACAGATAATCCCCTTTCCCTGATATAGACGCTTTCTGACGCAGAAAACATTGTGACCAAAGGAGAAATTGTTCAAAACGACTAAACTTTAATTTATAGAAGATTGCCTACATATTGTCTGCTGCAGATTTGTTGTATATATGGGAAAGGGTTAAACAGTCATAAAGGCATAAAGTTGTGTTTCCTCAGTACAATCAGTTTTTTTGGACAGTTTCATTTCACTTTGGTTTGAAGATTACCTTAAATAAATTCTTGCCTTCTATTGAATGCATTGATTATTAAGTGTACATGAACCCTTTCCCTGATATAGATGATTTCTGATGTCTCTGCAGCAGACGACTTGAAAACGTCGTGCCAAAAGAAGAAATTACTCAAAACTAGCAATTTCTCCTTTTGTCACGATGTTTTCAACTTATTCAAATAATAAAGCTTTTATTTAAAGAGACTTTCCCCTTTTTGCCCAGAAGTTTTCAAAGCCGTCTGCTGCAGATTTGTTGTATCGGGGAAAGAGACAAAGTTTGTTCTGAATCCATGTTAACATACTCAACTGAACTTATTTTTTAGGTAATACTGACATACTCCGAAAGTATGGCGTGTCTGTTGGTGGGGACCAGTTGACGAGAGTACGGCTTCAAGAAGCTAAAAATTTGAGAACTTTATCTGTCACACCTGAAAAACGATATGATGAATTGTATCCTATTGTTTGTGAAATGTGGCATTCTAAGCAAGATTTCCTTGAGGTTGGTTCTACTTATATTCAGTATACATTAGGTGAAAGATTAAAAAAACCTCATATATATATATATATATATATATATATATGTCATAAAAGTAATTTGTACAAAACTGTCTGCAAGTAAAACATTGGTGGCAATGTCAAGTCATTTTTATGGATGTATATTACAAAAATGGGTCTGTTATAAATATATCTTATAATGACACCGAATATGAAGTGGAGAAATAATTTGCTTGCGTGCATTTTCATCTGCTGTTGAGTTGAAAAATGTTTCAAGAGGCTTTGTTGCCTTTTTGCTTTAGACATTTCGAATAAGAATCAGACCTGGGACAAAAGTTAAAAAATCTTCCAAACCAAATATGAAATTGGAGATATACTATCTACGTGGTGTAGCAAAGTCTCAGTCCAGACCATTAGGAAAGCTTGAGATATAATGACATTGTTTTCTGTTCTCAACTTCCTATGCTACTACACATGTATTTTAAATGGACACTTTATTTGTAAGGTTGGTTTATTTTTAGCTAGCCTGAGCACAAAGTGCTCAAGGTGAGTTATTGGGATCACCCTTTGTTTGGCAACTTTTCTCCTCTGTAACCACTGGGCCATACCGGACTGCTGTGGCAAAGGAAATTAAAAATCAATCTTTTTCTCAGAATCTGGTTGCTGGATTTTCATTATATTACACAGGGATGTTCCATGGAATTTGCAGGAATTCTTAAAATATTTTTGATCCATGTAGAACTTTGGCCACTGTGACATGAAAAAAGGGGCCAAATTAATTAGGACAGTTCTAGTTCCCTCTGTAATTATCATTACTCATAATCACCAATTTATCAGGTGAGTGATTCCAGGGCCATCATAGCCCTCTTGTTTGTTTCTTAAGCTCTTGGATGAGCCCTAGTAGGTCAGTTGGTAGTGATGTGGGCTTTCAATTCAGGTTTTTTTTTTAAAGGCTGTTTATATAGGATTCTATAGAGAATCCAGCAGAATTTTGTCGAAACAAGATGCGAAATTTTACAAATAAATCCGCGCATCTTTTTTTCATGGTTGCCAAAACATCAAACTGAAGAAAAAAAGTTCACGGTACCACGGGGAATTACATAAGATGCACACGGTACCGCGGTGTATTACACCATGACGCACGGTACCACGGGGAATTACACAAGGTGCACACGGTACCGCGTTGTACTACACAGGTACAGATGGTACCGCGATCTAGTACACGGGTACACTCGGTACATCCGGTACAGCGGTGTATTACACCATGACGCACGGTACCACGGGGAATTACACAAGGTGCACACGGTACCGCGTTGTACTACACAGGTACAGACGGTACCGCGATCTAGTACACGGGTACACTCGGTACATCCGGTACAGCGGTGTATTACACGATGACGCACGGTACCACGGGGAATTACACAAGGTGCACACGGTACCGCGTTGTACTACACAGGTACAGACGGTACCGCGATCTAGTACACGGGTACACTCGGTACATCCGGTACAGCGGTGTATTACACGATGACGCACGGTACCACGGGGAATTACACAAGGTGCACACGGTACCGCGTTGTACTACACAGGTACAGACGGTACCGCGATCTAGTACACGGGTACACTCGGTACATCCGGTACAGCGGTGTATTACACGATGACGCACGGTACCACGGGGAATTACACAAAGTGCACACGGTACCGCGTTGTACTACACAGGTACAGACGGTACCGCGATATAGTACACGGGTACACTCGGTACATCCGGTACAACGATGTATTACACCATGACACACGGTACCACGGGGAATTACACCAACACACACGGCACCAAGGGGGAATTACACAAGGTGCACACGTACCGCATTGTACTACACAGGTACAGACGGTACCGCAATCTAGTACACCGGTACACTCGGTACATCCGGTACAACGGTGTATTACACCATGACACACGGTACCACGGGGAATTAAACAAGGTGCACACGGTACCGCGTTGTACTATACAGGTACAGACGGTACCGCGATATAGTACACGGGTACACTCGGTACATCCGGTACAACAATGTATTACACCATGACACACGGTACCACGGGGAATTACACCAACACACACGGCACCAAGGGGGAATTACACAAGGTGCACACGTACCGCATTGTACTACATAGGTACAGACGGTACCGCAATCTAGTACACGGGTACACTCGGTACATCCGGTACAACGGTGTATTACACCATGACACACGGTACCACGGGGAATTACACAAGGTGCACACGGTACCGCATTGTACTACACAGGTACAGACGGTACCGCGATCTAGTACACGGGTACACTCGGTACATCCGGTACAACGGTGTATTACACCATGACACACGGTACCACGGGGAATTAAACAAGGTGCACACGGTACCGCGTTGTACTATACAGGTACAGACGGTACCGCGATCTAGTACACGGGTACACTCGGTACATCCGGTACAACGGTGTATTACACCATGACACACGGTACCACGGGGAATTACACCATTACACACGGCACCAAGGGGGAATTACACAAGGTGCACACGGTACCACGTTGTACTACACAGGTACAGACGGTACCGCGATCTAGTACACGGGTACACTCGGTACATCCGGTACAACGGTGTATTACACCATGACACACGGTAACACGGAGAATTAAACAAGGTGCACACGGTACCGCGTTGTACTATACAGGTACAGACGGTACCGCGATCTAGTACACGGGTACACTAGGTACATCCGGTACAACGGTGTATTACACCATGACACACGGTACCACGGGGAATTACACCATTACACACGGCACCAAGGGGGAATTACACAAGGTGCACACGGTACCGCATTGTACTACACAGGTACAGACGGTACCGCGATCTAGTACACGGGTACACTCGGTACATCCGGTACAACGGTGTATTACACCATGACACACGGTACCACGGGGAATTACATGTTCACCAGTAATATCATATTCAGCAGAGTTGCTACTGTTGATATGAGTACTCTGTGCCAAACATTGACATCACAAAATTGAAATGTGAACGTTTCATCATGACTGAAATTGAAAAGGCAAAGTTCTTAGAAGCGTACAGTGTGCTACTGGCTAGAATCCTTTGTAAAGTACCTGCTTTTGAACAGTACAGAAAGCTGGTACCTGATCATTTGCCGCACGAATTCAGTAAAAAAATGTCCAGAAAGTCTACTGTATATCCACTACAGATCATGATGAAGAATGAGTGCAAGCATGAAGACTGTTTGGCCATCATGGACACCTACGAACAGGAGCTGATTAGCCTTTATACTCAATCATTTGGTAAATTATGTTATTCTCTCTAACTCAGACACACATGCACCCACCAATGCAGGCACACACACACATTCTCACATACAAACTCACACCTTTTAAGTTTTTGCTGACAGATAATCCCCTTTCCCTGATATAGACGCTTTCTGACGCAGAAAACATTGTGACCAAAGGAGAAATTGTTCAAAACGACTAAACTTTAATTTATAGAAGATTGCCTACATATTGTCTGCTGCAGATTTGTTGTATATATGGGAAAGGGTTAAACAGTCATAAAGGCATAAAGTTGTGTTTCCTCAGTACAATCAGTTTTTTTGGACAGTTTCATTTCACTTTGGTTTGAAGATTACCTTAAATAAATTCTTGCCTTCTATTGAATGCATTGATTATTAAGTGTACATGAACCCTTTCCCTGATATAGATGATTTCTGATGTCTCTGCAGCAGACGACTTGAAAACGTCGTGCCAAAAGAAGAAATTACTCAAAACTAGCAATTTCTCCTTTTGTCACGATGTTTTCAACTTATTCAAATAATAAAGCTTTTATTTAAAGAGACTTTCCCCTTTTTGCCCAGAAGTTTTCAAAGCCGTCTGCTGCAGATTTGTTGTATCGGGGAAAGAGACAAAGTTTGTTCTGAATCCATGTTAACATACTCAACTGAACTTATTTTTTAGGTAATACTGACATACTCCGAAAGTATGGCGTGTCTGTTGGTGGGGACCAGTTGACGAGAGTACGGCTTCAAGAAGCTAAAAATTTGAGAACTTTATCTGTCACACCAGAAAAACGATATGATGAATTGTATCCTATTGTTTGTGAAATGTGGCATTCTAAGCAAGATTTCCTTGAGGTTGGTTCTACTTATATTCAGTATACATTAGGTGAAAGATTAAAAAAACCTCATATATATATATATATATATATATATATATGTCATAAAAGTAATTTGTACAAAACTGTCTGCAAGTAAAACATTGGTGGCAATGTCGTCATTTTTATGGATGTATATTACAAAAATGGGTCTGTTATAAATATATCTTATAATGACACCGAATATGAAGTGGAGAAATAATTTGCTTGCGTGCATTTTCATCTGCTGTTGAGTTGAAAAATGTTTCAAGAGGCTTTGTTGCCTTTTTGCTTTAGACATTTCGAATAAGAATCAGACCTGGGACAAAAGTTAAAAAATCTTCCAAACCAAATATGAAATTGGAGATATACTATCTACGTGGTGTAGCAAAGTCTCAGTCCAGACCATTAGGAAAGCTTGAGATATAATGACATTGTTTTCTGTTCTCAACTTCCTATGCTACTACACATGTATTTTAAATGGACACTTTATTTGTAAGGTTGGTTTATTTTTAGCTAGCCTGAGCACAAAGTGCTCAAGGTGAGTTATTGGGATCACCCTTTGTTTGGCAACTTTTCTCCTCTGTAACCACTGGGCCATACCGGACTGCTGTGGCAAAGGAAATTAAAAATCAATCTTTTTCTCAGAATCTGGTTGCTGGATTTTCATTATATTACACAGGGATGTTCCATGGAATTTGCAGGAATTCTTAAAATATTTTTGATCCATGTAGAACTTTGGCCACTGTGACATGAAAAAAGGGGCCAAATTAATTAGGACAGTTCTAGTTCCCTCTGTAATTATCATTACTCATAATCACCAATTTATCAGGTGAGTGATTCCAGGGCCATCATAGCCCTCTTGTTTGTTTCTTAAGCTCTTGGATGAGCCCTAGTAGGTCAGTTGGTAGTGATGTGGGCTTTCAATTCAGGTTTTTTTTTTAAAGGCTGTTTATATAGGATTCTATAGAGAATCCAGCAGAATTTTGTCGAAACAAGATGCGAAATTTTACAAATAAATCCGCGCATCTTTTTTTCATGGTTGCCAAAACATCAAACTGAAGAAAAAAAGTTCACGGTACCACGGGGAATTACATAAGATGCACACGGTACCGCGGTGTATTACACCATGACGCACGGTACCACGGGGAATTACACAAGGTGCACACGGTACCGCGTTGTACTACACAGGTACAGATGGTACCGCGATCTAGTACACGGGTACACTCGGTACATCCGGTACAGCGGTGTATTACACCATGACGCACGGTACCACGGGGAATTACACAAGGTGCACACGGTACCGCGTTGTACTACACAGGTACAGACGGTACCGCGATCTAGTACACGGGTACACTCGGTACATCCGGTACAGCGGTGTATTACACGATGACGCACGGTACCACGGGGAATTACACAAGGTGCACACGGTACCGCGTTGTACTACACAGGTACAGACGGTACCGCGATCTAGTACACGGGTACACTCGGTACATCCGGTACAGCGGTGTATTACACGATGACGCACGGTACCACGGGGAATTACACAAGGTGCACACGGTACCGCGTTGTACTACACAGGTACAGACGGTACCGCGATCTAGTACACGGGTACACTCGGTACATCCGGTACAGCGGTGTATTACACGATGACGCACGGTACCACGGGGAATTACACAAAGTGCACACGGTACCGCGTTGTACTACACAGGTACAGACGGTACCGCGATATAGTACACGGGTACACTCGGTACATCCGGTACAACGATGTATTACACCATGACACACGGTACCACGGGGAATTACACCAACACACACGGCACCAAGGGGGAATTACACAAGGTGCACACGTACCGCATTGTACTACACAGGTACAGACGGTACCGCAATCTAGTACACCGGTACACTCGGTACATCCGGTACAACGGTGTATTACACCATGACACACGGTACCACGGGGAATTAAACAAGGTGCACACGGTACCGCGTTGTACTATACAGGTACAGACGGTACCGCGATATAGTACACGGGTACACTCGGTACATCCGGTACAACAATGTATTACACCATGACACACGGTACCACGGGGAATTACACCAACACACACGGCACCAAGGGGGAATTACACAAGGTGCACACGTACCGCATTGTACTACATAGGTACAGACGGTACCGCAATCTAGTACACGGGTACACTCGGTACATCCGGTACAACGGTGTATTACACCATGACACACGGTACCACGGGGAATTACACAAGGTGCACACGGTACCGCATTGTACTACACAGGTACAGACGGTACCGCGATCTAGTACACGGGTACACTCGGTACATCCGGTACAACGGTGTATTACACCATGACACACGGTACCACGGGGAATTAAACAAGGTGCACACGGTACCGCGTTGTACTATACAGGTACAGACGGTACCGCGATCTAGTACACGGGTACACTCGGTACATCCGGTACAACGGTGTATTACACCATGACACACGGTACCACGGGGAATTACACCATTACACACGGCACCAAGGGGGAATTACACAAGGTGCACACGGTACCGCGTTGTACTATACAGGTACAGACGGTACCGCGATCTAGTACACGTGTACACTCGGTACATCCGGTACAACGGTGTATTACACCATGACACACGGTACCACGGGGAATTACACAAGGTGCACACGGTACCGCGTTGTACTACACAGGTACAGACGGTACCGCGATCTAGTACACGGGTACACTCGGTACAACCGGTACAACGGTGTATTACACCATGACACACGGTACCACGGGGAATTACACCATTACCCACGGCACCAAGGGGGAATTACACAAGGTGCACACGGTACCGCATTGTACTACACAGGTACACACGGTTCCGAGATCTAGTATACGAGTATACTCGGTACATCCGGTACAACGGTGTATTACACCATGACACACGGTACCGCGGGGAATTAAACAAGGTGCACACGGTACCGCGTTGTACTACACAGGTACAGACGGTACCGCGATCTAGTACACGGCTACACTCGGTACATCCAGTACAACGGTGTATTACACCATGACACACGGTACCAAGTGGAATTAAACAAGGTGCACACGGTACCGCGTTGTACTATACAGGTACAGACGGTACCGCGATCTAGTATACGGGTTCACTCGGTACATCCGGTACAACGGTGTATTACACCATGACACACGGTACCACGGTGAATTACACAAGGTGCACACGGTACCGCATTGTACTACACAGGTACAGACGGTACCGCGATCTAGTACACGGGTACACTCGGTACATCCGGTACAACGGTGTATTTCACCATGACACACGGTACCACGGGGAATTACACACGGCACCAAGGGGGAATTTTACAAGGTGCACACGGTACCGCATTGTAATACACAGGTACAGACGGTACCGCGATCTAGTACACGGGTACACTCGGTACATCCGGTACAACGGTGTATTACACCATGACACACGGTACCACGGGGAATTACACCATGACACACGGTACCACGGGGAATTACACCATTACACACGGCACCAAGGGGGAATTACACAAGATGCACACGGTACCGCGTTGTACTACACAGGTACAGACGGTAGCGCGATCTAGTACACGGGTACACTCGGTACAACCGGTAAGACGGGTATTACACCATGACACACGGTACCACGGGGAATTACACCATTACACACGGCACCAAGGGGGAATTACACAAGGTGCACACGGTACCGCATTGTACTACACAGGTACACACGGTTCCGAGATCTAGTATACGAGTACACTCGGTACATCCGGTACAACGGTGTATTACACCATGACACACGGTACCGCGGGGAATTAAACAAGGTGCACACGGTACCGCGTTGTACTACACAGGTACAGACGGTACCGCGATCTAGTACACGGCTACACTCGGTACATCCGGTACAACGGTGTATTACACCATGACACACGGTACCACGTGGAATTAAACAAGGTGCACACGGTACCGCGTTGTACTATACAGGTACAGACGGTACCGCGATCTAGTATACGGGTACACTCGGTACATCCGGTACAATGGTGTATTACACCATGACACACGGTACCACGGTGAATTACACAAGGTGCACACGGTACCGCGTTGTACTATACAGGTACAGACGGTACCGCGATCTAGTATACGGGTACACTCGGTACATCCGGTACAACGGTGTATTACACAATGACACACGGTACCACGGTGAATTACACAAGGTGCACACGGTACCGCATTGTACTACACAGGTGAAGACGGTACCGCGATCTAGTACACGGGTACACTCGGTACATTCTGTACAACGGTGTATTACACCATGACACACGGTACTGCGGGGAATTAAACAAGGTGCACACGGTACCGCGTTGTACTACACAGGTACAGACGGTACCGCGATCTAGTACACGGGTACACTCGGTACATCCGGTACAACGGTGTATTACACCATGACACACGGTACCACGGGTAATTACACCATTACACATGGCACCAAGGGGGAATTACACAAGGTGCACACGGTACCGCATTGTACTACACAGGTGAAGACGGTACCGCGATCTAGTACACGGGTACACTCGGTACATCCGGTACAACGGTGTATTACACCATGACACACGGTAACACGGAGAATTAAACAAGGTGCACACGGTACCGCGTTGTACTATACAGGTACAGACGGTACCGCGATCTAGTACACGGGTACACTAGGTACATCCGGTACAACGGTGTATTACACCATGACACACGGTACCACGGGGAATTACACCATTACACACGGCACCAAGGGGGAATTACACAAGGTGCACACGGTACCGCATTGTACTACACAGGTACAGACGGTACCGCGATCTAGTACACGGGTACACTCGGTACATCCGGTACAACGGTGTATTACACCATGACACACGGTACCACGGGGAATTACATGTTCACCAGTAATATCATATTCAGCAGAGTTGCTACTGTTGATATGAGTACTCTGTGCCAAACATTGACATCACAAAATTGAAATGTGAACGTTTCATCATGACTGAAATTGAAAAGGCAAAGTTCTTAGAAGCGTACAGTGTGCTACTGGCTAGAATCCTTTGTAAAGTACCTGCTTTTGAACAGTACAGAAAGCTGGTACCTGATCATTTGCCGCACGAATTCAGTAAAAAAATGTCCAGAAAGTCTACTGTATATCCACTACAGATCATGATGAAGAATGAGTGCAAGCATGAAGACTGTTTGGCCATCATGGACACCTACGAACAGGAGCTGATTAGCCTTTATACTCAATCATTTGGTAAATTATGTTATTCTCTCTAACTCAGACACACATGCACCCACCAATGCAGGCACACACACACATTCTCACATACAAACTCACACCTTTTAAGTTTTTGCTGACAGATAATCCCCTTTCCCTGATATAGACGCTTTCTGACGCAGAAAACATTGTGACCAAAGGAGAAATTGTTCAAAACGACTAAACTTTAATTTATAGAAGATTGCCTACATATTGTCTGCTGCAGATTTGTTGTATATATGGGAAAGGGTTAAACAGTCATAAAGGCATAAAGTTGTGTTTCCTCAGTACAATCAGTTTTTTTGGACAGTTTCATTTCACTTTGGTTTGAAGATTACCTTAAATAAATTCTTGCCTTCTATTGAATGCATTGATTATTAAGTGTACATGAACCCTTTCCCTGATATAGATGATTTCTGATGTCTCTGCAGCAGACGACTTGAAAACGTCGTGCCAAAAGAAGAAATTACTCAAAACTAGCAATTTCTCCTTTTGTCACGATGTTTTCAACTTATTCAAATAATAAAGCTTTTATTTAAAGAGACTTTCCCCTTTTTGCCCAGAAGTTTTCAAAGCCGTCTGCTGCAGATTTGTTGTATCGGGGAAAGAGACAAAGTTTGTTCTGAATCCATGTTAACATACTCAACTGAACTTATTTTTTAGGTAATACTGACATACTCCGAAAGTATGGCGTGTCTGTTGGTGGGGACCAGTTGACGAGAGTACGGCTTCAAGAAGCTAAAAATTTGAGAACTTTATCTGTCACACCTGAAAAACGATATGATGAATTGTATCCTATTGTTTGTGAAATGTGGCATTCTAAGCAAGATTTCCTTGAGGTTGGTTCTACTTATATTCAGTATACATTAGGTGAAAGATTAAAAAAACCTCATATATATATATATATATATATATATATATGTCATAAAAGTAATTTGTACAAAACTGTCTGCAAGTAAAACATTGGTGGCAATGTCAAGTCATTTTTATGGATGTATATTACAAAAATGGGTCTGTTATAAATATATCTTATAATGACACCGAATATGAAGTGGAGAAATAATTTGCTTGCGTGCATTTTCATCTGCTGTTGAGTTGAAAAATGTTTCAAGAGGCTTTGTTGCCTTTTTGCTTTAGACATTTCGAATAAGAATCAGACCTGGGACAAAAGTTAAAAAATCTTCCAAACCAAATATGAAATTGGAGATATACTATCTACGTGGTGTAGCAAAGTCTCAGTCCAGACCATTAGGAAAGCTTGAGATATAATGACATTGTTTTCTGTTCTCAACTTCCTATGCTACTACACATGTATTTTAAATGGACACTTTATTTGTAAGGTTGGTTTATTTTTAGCTAGCCTGAGCACAAAGTGCTCAAGGTGAGTTATTGGGATCACCCTTTGTTTGGCAACTTTTCTCCTCTGTAACCACTGGGCCATACCGGACTGCTGTGGCAAAGGAAATTAAAAATCAATCTTTTTCTCAGAATCTGGTTGCTGGATTTTCATTATATTACACAGGGATGTTCCATGGAATTTGCAGGAATTCTTAAAATATTTTTGATCCATGTAGAACTTTGGCCACTGTGACATGAAAAAAGGGGCCAAATTAATTAGGACAGTTCTAGTTCCCTCTGTAATTATCATTACTCATAATCACCAATTTATCAGGTGAGTGATTCCAGGGCCATCATAGCCCTCTTGTTTGTTTCTTAAGCTCTTGGATGAGCCCTAGTAGGTCAGTTGGTAGTGATGTGGGCTTTCAATTCAGGTTTTTTTTTTAAAGGCTGTTTATATAGGATTCTATAGAGAATCCAGCAGAATTTTGTCGAAACAAGATGCGAAATTTTACAAATAAATCCGCGCATCTTTTTTTCATGGTTGCCAAAACATCAAACTGAAGAAAAAAAGTTCACGGTACCACGGGGAATTACATAAGATGCACACGGTACCGCGGTGTATTACACCATGACGCACGGTACCACGGGGAATTACACAAGGTGCACACGGTACCGCGTTGTACTACACAGGTACAGATGGTACCGCGATCTAGTACACGGGTACACTCGGTACATCCGGTACAGCGGTGTATTACACCATGACGCACGGTACCACGGGGAATTACACAAGGTGCACACGGTACCGCGTTGTACTACACAGGTACAGACGGTACCGCGATCTAGTACACGGGTACACTCGGTACATCCGGTACAGCGGTGTATTACACGATGACGCACGGTACCACGGGGAATTACACAAGGTGCACACGGTACCGCGTTGTACTACACAGGTACAGACGGTACCGCGATCTAGTACACGGGTACACTCGGTACATCCGGTACAGCGGTGTATTACACGATGACGCACGGTACCACGGGGAATTACACAAGGTGCACACGGTACCGCGTTGTACTACACAGGTACAGACGGTACCGCGATCTAGTACACGGGTACACTCGGTACATCCGGTACAGCGGTGTATTACACGATGACGCACGGTACCACGGGGAATTACACAAAGTGCACACGGTACCGCGTTGTACTACACAGGTACAGACGGTACCGCGATATAGTACACGGGTACACTCGGTACATCCGGTACAACGATGTATTACACCATGACACACGGTACCACGGGGAATTACACCAACACACACGGCACCAAGGGGGAATTACACAAGGTGCACACGTACCGCATTGTACTACACAGGTACAGACGGTACCGCAATCTAGTACACCGGTACACTCGGTACATCCGGTACAACGGTGTATTACACCATGACACACGGTACCACGGGGAATTAAACAAGGTGCACACGGTACCGCGTTGTACTATACAGGTACAGACGGTACCGCGATATAGTACACGGGTACACTCGGTACATCCGGTACAACAATGTATTACACCATGACACACGGTACCACGGGGAATTACACCAACACACACGGCACCAAGGGGGAATTACACAAGGTGCACACGTACCGCATTGTACTACATAGGTACAGACGGTACCGCAATCTAGTACACGGGTACACTCGGTACATCCGGTACAACGGTGTATTACACCATGACACACGGTACCACGGGGAATTACACAAGGTGCACACGGTACCGCATTGTACTACACAGGTACAGACGGTACCGCGATCTAGTACACGGGTACACTCGGTACATCCGGTACAACGGTGTATTACACCATGACACACGGTACCACGGGGAATTAAACAAGGTGCACACGGTACCGCGTTGTACTATACAGGTACAGACGGTACCGCGATCTAGTACACGGGTACACTCGGTACATCCGGTACAACGGTGTATTACACCATGACACACGGTACCACGGGGAATTACACCATTACACACGGCACCAAGGGGGAATTACACAAGGTGCACACGGTACCACGTTGTACTACACAGGTACAGACGGTACCGCGATCTAGTACACGGGTACACTCGGTACATCCGGTACAACGGTGTATTACACCATGACACACGGTAACACGGAGAATTAAACAAGGTGCACACGGTACCGCGTTGTACTATACAGGTACAGACGGTACCGCGATCTAGTACACGGGTACACTAGGTACATCCGGTACAACGGTGTATTACACCATGACACACGGTACCACGGGGAATTACACCATTACACACGGCACCAAGGGGGAATTACACAAGGTGCACACGGTACCGCATTGTACTACACAGGTACAGACGGTACCGCGATCTAGTACACGGGTACACTCGGTACATCCGGTACAACGGTGTATTACACCATGACACACGGTACCACGGGGAATTACATGTTCACCAGTAATATCATATTCAGCAGAGTTGCTACTGTTGATATGAGTACTCTGTGCCAAACATTGACATCACAAAATTGAAATGTGAACGTTTCATCATGACTGAAATTGAAAAGGCAAAGTTCTTAGAAGCGTACAGTGTGCTACTGGCTAGAATCCTTTGTAAAGTACCTGCTTTTGAACAGTACAGAAAGCTGGTACCTGATCATTTGCCGCACGAATTCAGTAAAAAAATGTCCAGAAAGTCTACTGTATATCCACTACAGATCATGATGAAGAATGAGTGCAAGCATGAAGACTGTTTGGCCATCATGGACACCTACGAACAGGAGCTGATTAGCCTTTATACTCAATCATTTGGTAAATTATGTTATTCTCTCTAACTCAGACACACATGCACCCACCAATGCAGGCACACACACACATTCTCACATACAAACTCACACCTTTTAAGTTTTTGCTGACAGATAATCCCCTTTCCCTGATATAGACGCTTTCTGACGCAGAAAACATTGTGACCAAAGGAGAAATTGTTCAAAACGACTAAACTTTAATTTATAGAAGATTGCCTACATATTGTCTGCTGCAGATTTGTTGTATATATGGGAAAGGGTTAAACAGTCATAAAGGCATAAAGTTGTGTTTCCTCAGTACAATCAGTTTTTTTGGACAGTTTCATTTCACTTTGGTTTGAAGATTACCTTAAATAAATTCTTGCCTTCTATTGAATGCATTGATTATTAAGTGTACATGAACCCTTTCCCTGATATAGATGATTTCTGATGTCTCTGCAGCAGACGACTTGAAAACGTCGTGCCAAAAGAAGAAATTACTCAAAACTAGCAATTTCTCCTTTTGTCACGATGTTTTCAACTTATTCAAATAATAAAGCTTTTATTTAAAGAGACTTTCCCCTTTTTGCCCAGAAGTTTTCAAAGCCGTCTGCTGCAGATTTGTTGTATCGGGGAAAGAGACAAAGTTTGTTCTGAATCCATGTTAACATACTCAACTGAACTTATTTTTTAGGTAATACTGACATACTCCGAAAGTATGGCGTGTCTGTTGGTGGGGACCAGTTGACGAGAGTACGGCTTCAAGAAGCTAAAAATTTGAGAACTTTATCTGTCACACCTGAAAAACGATATGATGAATTGTATCCTATTGTTTGTGAAATGTGGCATTCTAAGCAAGATTTCCTTGAGGTTGGTTCTACTTATATTCAGTATACATTAGGTGAAAGATTAAAAAAACCTCATATATATATATATATATATATATATATATGTCATAAAAGTAATTTGTACAAAACTGTCTGCAAGTAAAACATTGGTGGCAATGTCAAGTCATTTTTATGGATGTATATTACAAAAATGGGTCTGTTATAAATATATCTTATAATGACACCGAATATGAAGTGGAGAAATAATTTGCTTGCGTGCATTTTCATCTGCTGTTGAGTTGAAAAATGTTTCAAGAGGCTTTGTTGCCTTTTTGCTTTAGACATTTCGAATAAGAATCAGACCTGGGACAAAAGTTAAAAAATCTTCCAAACCAAATATGAAATTGGAGATATACTATCTACGTGGTGTAGCAAAGTCTCAGTCCAGACCATTAGGAAAGCTTGAGATATAATGACATTGTTTTCTGTTCTCAACTTCCTATGCTACTACACATGTATTTTAAATGGACACTTTATTTGTAAGGTTGGTTTATTTTTAGCTAGCCTGAGCACAAAGTGCTCAAGGTGAGTTATTGGGATCACCCTTTGTTTGGCAACTTTTCTCCTCTGTAACCACTGGGCCATACCGGACTGCTGTGGCAAAGGAAATTAAAAATCAATCTTTTTCTCAGAATCTGGTTGCTGGATTTTCATTATATTACACAGGGATGTTCCATGGAATTTGCAGGAATTCTTAAAATATTTTTGATCCATGTAGAACTTTGGCCACTGTGACATGAAAAAAGGGGCCAAATTAATTAGGACAGTTCTAGTTCCCTCTGTAATTATCATTACTCATAATCACCAATTTATCAGGTGAGTGATTCCAGGGCCATCATAGCCCTCTTGTTTGTTTCTTAAGCTCTTGGATGAGCCCTAGTAGGTCAGTTGGTAGTGATGTGGGCTTTCAATTCAGGTTTTTTTTTTAAAGGCTGTTTATATAGGATTCTATAGAGAATCCAGCAGAATTTTGTCGAAACAAGATGCGAAATTTTACAAATAAATCCGCGCATCTTTTTTTCATGGTTGCCAAAACATCAAACTGAAGAAAAAAAGTTCACGGTACCACGGGGAATTACATAAGATGCACACGGTACCGCGGTGTATTACACCATGACGCACGGTACCACGGGGAATTACACAAGGTGCACACGGTACCGCGTTGTACTACACAGGTACAGATGGTACCGCGATCTAGTACACGGGTACACTCGGTACATCCGGTACAGCGGTGTATTACACCATGACGCACGGTACCACGGGGAATTACACAAGGTGCACACGGTACCGCGTTGTACTACACAGGTACAGACGGTACCGCGATCTAGTACACGGGTACACTCGGTACATCCGGTACAGCGGTGTATTACACGATGACGCACGGTACCACGGGGAATTACACAAGGTGCACACGGTACCGCGTTGTACTACACAGGTACAGACGGTACCGCGATCTAGTACACGGGTACACTCGGTACATCCGGTACAGCGGTGTATTACACGATGACGCACGGTACCACGGGGAATTACACAAGGTGCACACGGTACCGCGTTGTACTACACAGGTACAGACGGTACCGCGATCTAGTACACGGGTACACTCGGTACATCCGGTACAGCGGTGTATTACACGATGACGCACGGTACCACGGGGAATTACACAAAGTGCACACGGTACCGCGTTGTACTACACAGGTACAGACGGTACCGCGATATAGTACACGGGTACACTCGGTACATCCGGTACAACGATGTATTACACCATGACACACGGTACCACGGGGAATTACACCAACACACACGGCACCAAGGGGGAATTACACAAGGTGCACACGTACCGCATTGTACTACACAGGTACAGACGGTACCGCAATCTAGTACACCGGTACACTCGGTACATCCGGTACAACGGTGTATTACACCATGACACACGGTACCACGGGGAATTAAACAAGGTGCACACGGTACCGCGTTGTACTATACAGGTACAGACGGTACCGCGATATAGTACACGGGTACACTCGGTACATCCGGTACAACAATGTATTACACCATGACACACGGTACCACGGGGAATTACACCAACACACACGGCACCAAGGGGGAATTACACAAGGTGCACACGTACCGCATTGTACTACATAGGTACAGACGGTACCGCAATCTAGTACACGGGTACACTCGGTACATCCGGTACAACGGTGTATTACACCATGACACACGGTACCACGGGGAATTACACAAGGTGCACACGGTACCGCATTGTACTACACAGGTACAGACGGTACCGCGATCTAGTACACGGGTACACTCGGTACATCCGGTACAACGGTGTATTACACCATGACACACGGTACCACGGGGAATTAAACAAGGTGCACACGGTACCGCGTTGTACTATACAGGTACAGACGGTACCGCGATCTAGTACACGGGTACACTCGGTACATCCGGTACAACGGTGTATTACACCATGACACACGGTACCACGGGGAATTACACCATTACACACGGCACCAAGGGGGAATTACACAAGGTGCACACGGTACCACGTTGTACTACACAGGTACAGACGGTACCGCGATCTAGTACACGGGTACACTCGGTACATCCGGTACAACGGTGTATTACACCATGACACACGGTAACACGGAGAATTAAACAAGGTGCACACGGTACCGCGTTGTACTATACAGGTACAGACGGTACCGCGATCTAGTACACGGGTACACTAGGTACATCCGGTACAACGGTGTATTACACCATGACACACGGTACCACGGGGAATTACACCATTACACACGGCACCAAGGGGGAATTACACAAGGTGCACACGGTACCGCATTGTACTACACAGGTACAGACGGTACCGCGATCTAGTACACGGGTACACTCGGTACATCCGGTACAACGGTGTATTACACCATGACACACGGTACCACGGGGAATTACATGTTCACCAGTAATATCATATTCAGCAGAGTTGCTACTGTTGATATGAGTACTCTGTGCCAAACATTGACATCACAAAATTGAAATGTGAACGTTTCATCATGACTGAAATTGAAAAGGCAAAGTTCTTAGAAGCGTACAGTGTGCTACTGGCTAGAATCCTTTGTAAAGTACCTGCTTTTGAACAGTACAGAAAGCTGGTACCTGATCATTTGCCGCACGAATTCAGTAAAAAAATGTCCAGAAAGTCTACTGTATATCCACTACAGATCATGATGAAGAATGAGTGCAAGCATGAAGACTGTTTGGCCATCATGGACACCTACGAACAGGAGCTGATTAGCCTTTATACTCAATCATTTGGTAAATTATGTTATTCTCTCTAACTCAGACACACATGCACCCACCAATGCAGGCACACACACACATTCTCACATACAAACTCACACCTTTTAAGTTTTTGCTGACAGATAATCCCCTTTCCCTGATATAGACGCTTTCTGACGCAGAAAACATTGTGACCAAAGGAGAAATTGTTCAAAACGACTAAACTTTAATTTATAGAAGATTGCCTACATATTGTCTGCTGCAGATTTGTTGTATATATGGGAAAGGGTTAAACAGTCATAAAGGCATAAAGTTGTGTTTCCTCAGTACAATCAGTTTTTTTGGACAGTTTCATTTCACTTTGGTTTGAAGATTACCTTAAATAAATTCTTGCCTTCTATTGAATGCATTGATTATTAAGTGTACATGAACCCTTTCCCTGATATAGATGATTTCTGATGTCTCTGCAGCAGACGACTTGAAAACGTCGTGCCAAAAGAAGAAATTACTCAAAACTAGCAATTTCTCCTTTTGTCACGATGTTTTCAACTTATTCAAATAATAAAGCTTTTATTTAAAGAGACTTTCCCCTTTTTGCCCAGAAGTTTTCAAAGCCGTCTGCTGCAGATTTGTTGTATCGGGGAAAGAGACAAAGTTTGTTCTGAATCCATGTTAACATACTCAACTGAACTTATTTTTTAGGTAATACTGACATACTCCGAAAGTATGGCGTGTCTGTTGGTGGGGACCAGTTGACGAGAGTACGGCTTCAAGAAGCTAAAAATTTGAGAACTTTATCTGTCACACCTGAAAAACGATATGATGAATTGTATCCTATTGTTTGTGAAATGTGGCATTCTAAGCAAGATTTCCTTGAGGTTGGTTCTACTTATATTCAGTATACATTAGGTGAAAGATTAAAAAAACCTCATATATATATATATATATATATATATATATGTCATAAAAGTAATTTGTACAAAACTGTCTGCAAGTAAAACATTGGTGGCAATGTCAAGTCATTTTTATGGATGTATATTACAAAAATGGGTCTGTTATAAATATATCTTATAATGACACCGAATATGAAGTGGAGAAATAATTTGCTTGCGTGCATTTTCATCTGCTGTTGAGTTGAAAAATGTTTCAAGAGGCTTTGTTGCCTTTTTGCTTTAGACATTTCGAATAAGAATCAGACCTGGGACAAAAGTTAAAAAATCTTCCAAACCAAATATGAAATTGGAGATATACTATCTACGTGGTGTAGCAAAGTCTCAGTCCAGACCATTAGGAAAGCTTGAGATATAATGACATTGTTTTCTGTTCTCAACTTCCTATGCTACTACACATGTATTTTAAATGGACACTTTATTTGTAAGGTTGGTTTATTTTTAGCTAGCCTGAGCACAAAGTGCTCAAGGTGAGTTATTGGGATCACCCTTTGTTTGGCAACTTTTCTCCTCTGTAACCACTGGGCCATACCGGACTGCTGTGGCAAAGGAAATTAAAAATCAATCTTTTTCTCAGAATCTGGTTGCTGGATTTTCATTATATTACACAGGGATGTTCCATGGAATTTGCAGGAATTCTTAAAATATTTTTGATCCATGTAGAACTTTGGCCACTGTGACATGAAAAAAGGGGCCAAATTAATTAGGACAGTTCTAGTTCCCTCTGTAATTATCATTACTCATAATCACCAATTTATCAGGTGAGTGATTCCAGGGCCATCATAGCCCTCTTGTTTGTTTCTTAAGCTCTTGGATGAGCCCTAGTAGGTCAGTTGGTAGTGATGTGGGCTTTCAATTCAGGTTTTTTTTTTAAAGGCTGTTTATATAGGATTCTATAGAGAATCCAGCAGAATTTTGTCGAAACAAGATGCGAAATTTTACAAATAAATCCGCGCATCTTTTTTTCATGGTTGCCAAAACATCAAACTGAAGAAAAAAAGTTCACGGTACCACGGGGAATTACATAAGATGCACACGGTACCGCGGTGTATTACACCATGACGCACGGTACCACGGGGAATTACACAAGGTGCACACGGTACCGCGTTGTACTACACAGGTACAGATGGTACCGCGATCTAGTACACGGGTACACTCGGTACATCCGGTACAGCGGTGTATTACACCATGACGCACGGTACCACGGGGAATTACACAAGGTGCACACGGTACCGCGTTGTACTACACAGGTACAGACGGTACCGCGATCTAGTACACGGGTACACTCGGTACATCCGGTACAGCGGTGTATTACACGATGACGCACGGTACCACGGGGAATTACACAAGGTGCACACGGTACCGCGTTGTACTACACAGGTACAGACGGTACCGCGATCTAGTACACGGGTACACTCGGTACATCCGGTACAGCGGTGTATTACACGATGACGCACGGTACCACGGGGAATTACACAAGGTGCACACGGTACCGCGTTGTACTACACAGGTACAGACGGTACCGCGATCTAGTACACGGGTACACTCGGTACATCCGGTACAGCGGTGTATTACACGATGACGCACGGTACCACGGGGAATTACACAAAGTGCACACGGTACCGCGTTGTACTACACAGGTACAGACGGTACCGCGATATAGTACACGGGTACACTCGGTACATCCGGTACAACGATGTATTACACCATGACACACGGTACCACGGGGAATTACACCAACACACACGGCACCAAGGGGGAATTACACAAGGTGCACACGTACCGCATTGTACTACACAGGTACAGACGGTACCGCAATCTAGTACACCGGTACACTCGGTACATCCGGTACAACGGTGTATTACACCATGACACACGGTACCACGGGGAATTAAACAAGGTGCACACGGTACCGCGTTGTACTATACAGGTACAGACGGTACCGCGATATAGTACACGGGTACACTCGGTACATCCGGTACAACAATGTATTACACCATGACACACGGTACCACGGGGAATTACACCAACACACACGGCACCAAGGGGGAATTACACAAGGTGCACACGTACCGCATTGTACTACATAGGTACAGACGGTACCGCAATCTAGTACACGGGTACACTCGGTACATCCGGTACAACGGTGTATTACACCATGACACACGGTACCACGGGGAATTACACAAGGTGCACACGGTACCGCATTGTACTACACAGGTACAGACGGTACCGCGATCTAGTACACGGGTACACTCGGTACATCCGGTACAACGGTGTATTACACCATGACACACGGTACCACGGGGAATTAAACAAGGTGCACACGGTACCGCGTTGTACTATACAGGTACAGACGGTACCGCGATCTAGTACACGGGTACACTCGGTACATCCGGTACAACGGTGTATTACACCATGACACACGGTACCACGGGGAATTACACCATTACACACGGCACCAAGGGGGAATTACACAAGGTGCACACGGTACCGCGTTGTACTATACAGGTACAGACGGTACCGCGATCTAGTACACGTGTACACTCGGTACATCCGGTACAACGGTGTATTACACCATGACACACGGTACCACGGGGAATTACACAAGGTGCACACGGTACCGCGTTGTACTACACAGGTACAGACGGTACCGCGATCTAGTACACGGGTACACTCGGTACAACCGGTACAACGGTGTATTACACCATGACACACGGTACCACGGGGAATTACACCATTACCCACGGCACCAAGGGGGAATTACACAAGGTGCACACGGTACCGCATTGTACTACACAGGTACACACGGTTCCGAGATCTAGTATACGAGTATACTCGGTACATCCGGTACAACGGTGTATTACACCATGACACACGGTACCGCGGGGAATTAAACAAGGTGCACACGGTACCGCGTTGTACTACACAGGTACAGACGGTACCGCGATCTAGTACACGGCTACACTCGGTACATCCGGTACAACGGTGTATTACACCATGACACACGGTACCACGTGGAATTAAACAAGGTGCACACGGTACCGCGTTGTACTATACAGGTACAGACGGTACCGCGATCTAGTATACGGGTTCACTCGGTACATCCGGTACAACGGTGTATTACACCATGACACACGGTACCACGGTGAATTACACAAGGTGCACACGGTACCGCATTGTACTACACAGGTACAGACGGTACTGCGATCTAGTACACGGGTACACTCGGTACATCCGGTACAACGGTGTATTTCACCATGACACACGGTACCACGGGGAATTACACACGGCACCAAGGGGGAATTTTACAAGGTGCACACGGTACCGCATTGTAATACACAGGTACAGACGGTACCGCGATCTAGTACACGGGTACACTCGGTACATCCGGTACAACGGTGTATTACACCATGACACACGGTACCACGGGGAATTACACCATGACACACGGTACCACGGGGAATTACACCATTACACACGGCACCAAGGGGGAATTACACAAGGTGCACACGGTACCGCGTTGTACTACACAGGTACAGACGGTAGCGCGATCTAGTACACGGGTACACTCGGTACAACCGGTAAGACGGGTATTACACCATGACACACGGTACCACGGGGAATTACACCATTACACACGGCACCAAGGGGGAATTACACAAGGTGCACACGGTACCGCATTGTACTACACAGGTACACACGGTTCCGAGATCTAGTATACGAGTACACTCGGTACATCCGGTACAACGGTGTATTACACCATGACACACGGTACCGCGGGGAATTAAACAAGGTGCACACGGTACCGCGTTGTACTACACAGGTACAGACGGTACCGCGATCTAGTACACGGCTACACTCGGTACATCCGGTACAACGGTGTATTACACCATGACACACGGTACCACGTGGAATTAAACAAGGTGCACACGGTACCGCGTTGTACTATACAGGTACAGACGGTACCGCGATCTAGTATACGGGTACACTCGGTACATCCGGTACAATGGTGTATTACACCATGACACACGGTACCACGGTGAATTACACAAGGTGCACACGGTACCGCGTTGTACTATACAGGTACAGACGGTACCGCGATCTAGTATACGGGTACACTCGGTACATCCGGTACAACGGTGTATTACACAATGACACACGGTACCACGGTGAATTACACAAGGTGCACACGGTACCGCATTGTACTACACAGGTGAAGACGGTACCGCGATCTAGTACACGGGTACACTCGGTACATTCTGTACAACGGTGTATTACACCATGACACACGGTACTGCGGGGAATTAAACAAGGTGCACACGGTACCGCGTTGTACTACACAGGTACAGACGGTACCGCGATCTAGTACACGGGTACACTCGGTACATCCGGTACAACGGTGTATTACACCATGACACACGGTACCACGGGTAATTACACCATTACACATGGCACCAAGGGGGAATTACACAAGGTGCACACGGTACCGCATTGTACTACACAGGTGAAGACGGTACCGCGATCTAGTACACGGGTACACTCGGTACATCCGGTACAACGGTGTATTACACCATGACACACGGTACCACGGGGAATTAAACAAGGTGCACACGGTACCGCATTGTACTACACAGGTGCAGACGGTACCGCGATCTAGTACACGGGTACACTCGGTACATCCGGTACAACTGTGTATTACACCATGACACACGGTACCACGGGGAATTAAACAAGGTGCACACGGTACCGCGTTGTACTATACAGGTACAGACGGTACCGCGATCTAGTACACGGGTACACTCGGTACATCCGGTACAACGGTGTATTACACCATGACACACGGTACCACGGGTAATTACACCATTACACACGGCACCAAGGGGGAATTACACAAGGTGCACACGGTACCGCATTGTACTACACAGGTGAAGACGGTACCGCGATCTAGTACACGGGTACACTCGGTACATTCTGTACAACGGTGTATTACACCATGACACACGGTACCACGGGAAATTAAACATGGTGCACACGGTACCGCGTTGTACTATACAGGTACAGACGGTACCGCGATCTAGTACACGGGTACACTCGGTACATCCGTTACAACGGTGTATTACACCATGACACATGGTACCACGGGGAATTAAACAAGGTGCACACGGTACCGCATTGTACTACACAGGTGCAGACGGTACCGCGATCTAGTACACGGGTACACTCGGTACATCCGGTACAACTGTGTATTACACCATGACAAACGGTACCACGGGGAAATAAAACAAGGTGCACACGGTACCGCGTTGTTCTATACAGGTACAGACGGTACCGCGATCTAGTACACGGGTACACTCGGTACATCCGGTACAACGGTGTATTACACCATGACACACGGTACCACGGGGAATTAAACAAGGTGCACACGGTACCGCATTGTACTACACAGATGCAGACGGTACCGCGATCTAGTACACGGGTACACTCGATACATCCGGTAAAACTGTGTATTACACCATGACACACGGTACCACGGGGAATTAAACAAGGTGCACACGGTACCGCGTTGTACTATACAGGTACAGACGGTACCGCGATCTAGTACACGGGTACACTCGGTACAACCGGTACAACGGTGTATTACACCATGACACACGGTACCACGGGGAATTACACCATTACACACGGCACCAAGGGGGAATTACACAAGGTGCACACGGTACCGCATTGTACTACACAGGTACACACGGTTCCGAGATCTAGTATACGAGTACACTCGGTACATCCGGTACAACGGTGTATTACACCATGACACACGGTACCGCGGGGAATTAAACAAGGCGCACACGGTACCGCGTTGTACTACACAGGTACAGACGGTACCGCGATCTAGTACACGGCTACACTCGGTACATCCGGTACAACGGTGTATTACACCATGACACACGGTACCACGTGGAATTAAACAAGGTGCACACGGTACCGCGTTGTACTATACAGGTACATACGGTACCGCGATCTAGTATACGGGTACACTCGGTACATCCGGTACAACGGTGTATTACACCATGACACACGGTACCACGGTGAATTACACAAGGTGCACACGGTACCGCGTTGTACTACACAGGTACAGACGGTACCGCGATCTAGTACACGGGTACACTCGGTACATCCGGTACAACGGTGTATTACACCATGACACACGGTACCACGGGGAATTACACCATTACACACGGCACCAAGGGGGAATTATACAAGGTGCACACGGTACCGCATTGTAATACACAGGTGAAGACGGTACCGCGATCTAGTACACGGGTACACTCGGTACATCCGGTACAACGGTGTATTACACCATGACACACGGTACCACGGGGAATTAAACAAGGTGCACACGGTACCGCATTGTACTACACAGGTACACACGGTACCGCGATCTAGAACACGGGTACACTCGGTACATCCGGTACAACGGTGTATTACACCATGACACACGGTACCGCGGGGAATTAAACAAGGTGCACACGGTACCGCGTTGTACTACACAGGTACAGACGGTACCGCGATCTAGTACACGGGTACACTCGGTACATCCGGTACAACGGTGTATTACACCATGACACACGGTACCACGGGTAATTACACCATTACACATGGCACCAAGGGGGAATTACACAAGGTGCACACGGTACCGCATTGTACTACACAGGTGAAGACGGTACCGCGATCTAGTACACGGGTACACTCGGTACATCCGGTACAACGGTGTATTACACCATGACACACGGTACCACGGGGAATTAAACAAGGTGCACACGGTACCGCATTGTACTACACAGGTGCAGACGGTACCGCAATCTAGTACACGGGTACACTCGGTACATCCGGTACAACTGTGTATTACACCATGACACACGGTACCACGGGGAATTAAACAAGGTGCACACGGTACCGCGTTGTACTATACAGGTACAGACGGTACCGCGATCTAGTACACGGGTACACTCGGTACATCCGGTACAACGGTGTATTACACCATGACACACGGTACCACGGGTAATTACACCATTACACACGGCACCAAGGGGGAATTACACAAGGTGCACACGGTACCGCATTGTACTACACAGGTGAAGACGGTACCGCGATCTAGTACACGGGTACACTCGTTACATTCTGTACAACGGTGTATTACACTATGACACACGGTACCACGGGGAATTAAACATGGTGCACACGGTACCGCGTTGTACTATACAGGTACAGACGGTACCGCGATCTAGTACACGGGTACACTCGGTACATCCGTTACAACGGTGTATTACACCATGACACACGGTACCACGGGGAATTAAACAAGGTGCACACGGTACCGCGTTGTACTATACAGGTACAGACGGTACCGCGATCTAGTACACGGGTACACTCGGTACATCCGGTACAACGGTGTATTACACCATGACACACGGTACCACGGGGAATTACACCATTACACACGGCACCAAGGGGGAATTACACAAGGTGCACACGGTACCGCATTGTACTACACAGGTACAGACGGTACCGCGATCTAGTACACGGGTACACTCGGTACATCCGGTACAACGGTGTATTACACCATGACACACGGTACCACGGGGAATTACACAAGGTGCACACGGTACCGCGTTGTACTACACAAGTACAGACGGTACCGCGATCTAGTACACGGGTACACTCGGTACATCCGGTACAACGGTGTATTACACCATGACACACGGTACCACGGGGAATTACACCATTACACACGGCACCAAGGGGGAATTACACAAGGTGCACACGGTACCGCATTGTACTACACAGGTACAGACGGTACCGCGATCTAGTACACGGGTACATTCGGTACATCCGGTGCAACGGTGTATTACACCATGACACACGGTACCACGGGGAATTACACCATTACACACGGCACCAAGGGGGAATTACACAAGGTGCACACGGTACCGCATTGTACTACACAGGTACAGACGGTACCGCGATCTAGTACACGGGTACATTCGGTACATCCGGTGCAACGGTGTATTACACCATGACACACGGTACCACGGAGAATTAAACAAGGTGCACACGGTACTGCGTTGTACTATACAGGTACAGACGGTACCGCGATCTAGTACACGGGTACACTCGGTACAACCGGTACAACGGTGTATTACACCATGACACACGGTACCACGGGGAATTACACCATTACACACGGCACCAAGGGGGAATTACACAAGGTGCACACGGTACCGCATTGTACTAAACAGGTACAGACGGTACCGCGATCTAGTACACGGGTACATTCGGTACATCCGGTGCAACGGTGTATTACACCATGACACACGGTACCACGGGGAATTAAACAAGGTGCACACGGTACCCGCATTATTTTAGGATGCCGCCGCAATAAAATAACATAAAAGTAAAATCATCAAATACAACACATTTATTCCCAGACAAAAAATAATAACGACACACATCATAAACACTATTATTGTGGAGTTAATTTGGACGCAAGTGGTATTCAGCCATCATGGAGGACGGCACAGTGATCATTAGACTGTTATGCAGTTGCACGCACCAAATATGTATGACTAGTAGTTTTATATGAAAGCATGACCTTTTCCGCTTTCTGTTCTGGGCATCCCTCTCCCCTATAGATAATTTATCAATGGTGCGTGCCATAGACAAAGCCATGAATTAAACTTAGGATTGTTGGAATCCTGTGAGAAGCCGCCTTGCAAGGTTCCACATCCTTGAGACATGCCATGCATAATAGCCCCTCACAGTTCCCAGCTCCTCGTCCGTGACACCCGAGGCCCCGTTCCTGACTGATGCCGACAGAGTCCAAGCCTCGAGGTCGACGTTGGAGGTATAAATAACAATGAATTCTGACTATTAGGTATGCTAGATCACTATGCCGCCCACTCACTGGCCGCTAGAATCCGCCACAGAAAATTTAGTATAAATTTGTCCCCCATTCAGCGGCCTATCTATACGCACCAAATATGTACGACTAGTAGTTTTATATGAAAGCATGACCTTTTCCGCTTTCATTCCAATACCCTACTAGTGGGTTCAGCGGGAAAATGGACATTGGGGTATAGCAATCACAGTGGACCGCGCGGTGAACCAAGACACCAGATCCTATCCTCCTCTGACAATAGCCTTCAAAATCCATATTACAACCTCCATTTCAATTCGTAGTTTACTTTTAAAATTCCATAAATCCAAAGGGCCTAAAAGCGGGGTCCACGAGAGATGCGCTAATACAAGAAATCCATTGCTTGTTCTGGACATAACTCTCCCCTAAAAACTAATGATATAAATTTGGAATGGCATGCTTAATAACTGGGGAAGGCCACCTCACAAGGTTTCCGTCATTGTTGACATGCCATGCAAGGCAGTCCCCACCAATTCAAAGCTTCCCCAAGCCCCCGTTCCTGACTAATGCAGGGTCCAGGTACTGAGGTCGGATGGCTAATACAGGTCATCCCTCTCTCCTATACACAAGTCCACTTATTTTGGTATCAATTTCCCATATAATTGATCTACCATTCCATAAATTCCTCACAATCTGATGTCCAGTTGTATTAATGTGTTCCTTTTGTTACTTATTTTTTCCCCCCCAAAGCTCACTTGATTAGATTCAAGGCCTCTCCAGGAAATCCATGATGATTTCCCACCAATCGATTGATTTGGGTTTAACACCGTTAAACCAGTACTTTTCCAAGCAATTGGCTGCTTTTCCAGTTGTATTAATGTGTTCCTTTTGTTACTTATTTCCTCCCCCCCCCCCCCCCCCCCCCCCCCCCCCCCCCCAAAGCTCACTTGATTAGATTCAAGGCCTCTCCAGGAAATCCATGATGATTTCCCACCAATCGATTGATTTGGGTTTAACACCGTTAAACCAGTACTTTTCCAAGCAATTGGCTGCTTTTCCACATAGACTGCTAGTCAGTTCACCTACTTATATGTTTCCTGGTTTTTTCACACTAGTACTCCATACAACATACTTGTCCAAGCAACTCGCTGCTTTTCCACATAGACTGATAGTCAGTCATATCACTACGGCCAGTTAGCCTACTCATGTTTCCTGTTTCACACCAGTACTCCATACTTTTCCAAGCAACTGGCTGCTTTTCCACTGGTGAAAGACGAACAATGTGTGTCACAGCGACCTCTGCTAAACGTCGGAAAGAATGTATGATGATAAGTTATCCCATACCTACATACAACAAATCTGTATTCTGCAGCAGACAACTTTGAAAACAGATTAGCTAATATTTCATGTACTTCATAAGTTTCCATTGTGTAGTACCAACAAGATCATTCCCACGTAGGATAGGAGAACTACGATCATGACTGACCGTTGGTGACGGGTGATAAACTAACTTGGGAAGTAGTAGGCTACAGTAAATACCACTGGCATCTTTTAATCATACAAACCCAGACCATGTGACCTCCTTAAATTAGCTCATCCTTCCACTCTGGCAATCAGTGGGTCACCCGGCCCATGAGCCAAATATCTGTAAATAAACTAAGGAATGGTGCAGCTTGTGAACCAAGCTGAAGCATTACGTTAAGACGGATGAAAGCAACATAATGAGCATATAGCACAAATAATCACATGGCTTCTTGTAAGCATGCAAAGGAGAATAACCAAACTCAAAACAGTAGGAAATCAATAGTGCTGTGTAATTAGGCCAAGGGAGCATTAAGTTTTCTTAAACGCACCAGTAATCTTTGCGATCGATCTTAAGCGGCCTAACAAGTTAGCAAGTTTATTTGAATGGCCAGATACATGCACAGCCCTAAAACGATATTCAATCTCAAAGGTCAAACATGTCGTCTAAATCAAGGGAAAGGTTATAAAAGATATCTGTAAGAGTAAGGTGAATGCCCTAAGAAGTGTCATGACTTGTTTTCGAAGGCTCTCTCCCCATATGGAAGTGATAATGAAATCTGGAAACTGCTAGAATGGTCATGTCCCAATGAGGCCCCGTTAGATCAAGGCATGTGGGCCAATGTGCATGTGGAAACTTCCTACAAAAACTGAAAGTCCTCATTACAAACCCCGTTTCTGTTGGGTCGTCTTCCATACCAGATTCTGCTTGAAGGTGAAAATGAGGCTTTCAAACCTTAAATTCAATTGATCAATCTGCGGCAGAAAGGAATGCAAGATAGACTAGCAATCAAAGTTAAAATATCCAGTTATGAACTGCATTTTATAATACTTAAAAATACATTTGTTGCTGAAAGTGTATACTTAAATTCCACTTATTATCTGCTGGAATAGCTTCTTAAAAGTATATCCCCAGGTTTCAAACCAATTTCACCAATTACCCAAGATACCAATCAAGAACGACATTTTCTTAAAAGTACATATACTCAAGCAGTAAGTTATCCTAGCAAACCCATTTTGTGACAGAAAACAGACATTATGGAAGCACGGTGTTCAGTTCCCTTTTCCCCCAAAAAAATAAAATAAATCATCTAGGTAAAGTATTAGATGTTCAGTCCCCTAAGATTGCCTTCTTTAGCTTGTCTAAAATAACAACCTTTTAGGAGAAGGACCGACGACTTTCGCGTAGTCTGCGGAATATGGCAAAAAGTTCTCCTGTCTTGCAGGCAATCAAATGACAAAGCCATGACAAAATAAAAGTTACCATCAAATTCAACCATTAAACCAAGTTCGTCGAAATCGAAAATACAGGCAAAGAGTTCAAAGCTTGTGAATTGAACTGAGCAGAGAATAGGATACAGTATATAAAGTCATTATGTGAATGACCTGGTGTACAAGCCTAAATTCACTGGCTGTTCTTCGGGGAAGAGAGCTAGCGGATATACCCTGCTTTTGGCAGAAGACGATTTTTTAAATGGGCCCGAAACACTACCAGCCGTAACTCATACCGTATGGCATCCACATGACTCCCTAGCTAAACTTGCTAGTTATCATGATCCAGAATAATACAAATGAGCAAAGTTATTAAGTGAAGTTGCCGCTACCAACAAGTTCAACTTTCAAAAATCGAGGTTAATTGGGTTCCTTGACGGCGAAACATTGCACGGTCCAGTGTATGGGCGGATATGTCATCCAACTCAAATCGCGATTTCTTCCTATCATTGATAAGTTCAATACGAGACGTCTAGGCGTCCCTCCCTGCAATAAATTTGTCCTTGAAATGGACCAGACTGACATAGGATCGCCTAAAATGATAGAATACTCACCACGTGACGAGATCGTCAATGATGCGAGACAAACAACTCATCAATTCTATTGATCACAACGACACCGCCATTTTTTCTCCCGTTCCCTTCCACACGGATTATTCGTCTGTGTTCTTTTCCTCCACGGCATAGTCTTTCCAAAATTATCGCCGATGATTTTGGATATTAAATCGTTTTTCCGAAATCTATTTTGTGCATGGTTCCTTGAAGCCGATTGAAAAAAGGCCGAGTGTTCCGAATATTCTCAAATTTTGAAGTGTCCGAGACTTTGCGAAATAGGTGATTAGACGCTTAATCAAATCCAATAGTAAATGCAAGCGCTTTGTCGTCTAGAATTGATCATAACAGATAGGCGAATTAACCCGGAAGTAAACGATTCCCAAAACTCCAAAAACACTATTTAAAAACAACTCCCAACCCACCACGGTTTGTCAGCCCCAAAATAAATGAGATTATTGCTAGGGCCATAATCTGTATTGTACTACACAGGTACACACGGTACCGCGATCTAGTACACGGGTACACTCGGTACATCCGGTACAACGGTGTATTACACCATGACACACGGTACCGCGGGGAATTAAACAAGGTGCACACGGTACCGCGTTGTACTACACAGGTACAGACGGTACCGCGATCAAGTACACGGGTACACTCGGTACATCCGGTACAACGGCGTATTACACCATGACACACGGTACCACGGGGAATTAAACAAGGTGCACACGGTACCGCGTTGTACTATACAGGTACAGACGGTACCGCGATCTAGTACACGGGTACACTCGGTACATCCGGTACAACGGTGTATTACACCATGACACACGGTACCACGGGGAATTACACCATTACACACGGCACCAAGGGGGAATTATGCAAGGTGCACACGGTACCGCATTGTAATACACAGGTACAGACGGTACCGCGATCTAGTACACGGGTACACTCGGTACATCCGGTACAACGGTGTATTACACCATGACACACGGTACCACGGGGAATTAAACAAGGTGCACACGGTACCGCATTGTACTACACAGGTGCAGACGGTACCGCGATCTAGTACACGGGTACACTCGGTACATCCGGTACAACTGTGTATTACACCATGACACACGGTACCACGGGGAATTAAACAAGGTGCACACGGTACCGCGTTGTACTATACAGGTACAGACGGTACCGCGATCTAGTACACGGGTACACTCGGTACATCCGGTACAACGGTGTATTACACCATGACACACGGTACCACGGGTAATTACACCATTACACACGGCACCAAGGGGGAATTACACAAGGTGCACACGGTACCGCATTGTATTACACAGGTGAAGACGGTACCGCGATCTAGTACACGGGTACACTCGGTACATTCTGTACAACGGTGTATTACACCATGACACACGGTACCACGGGTAATTAAACAAGGTGCACACGGTACCGCGTTGTACTATACAGGTACAGACGGTACCGCGATCTAGTACACGGGTACACTCGGTACATCCGTTACAACGGTGTATTACACCATGACACACGGTACCACGGGGAATTAAACAAGGTGCACACGGTACCGCGTTGTACTACACAGGTACAGACGGTACCGCGATCTAGTACACGGGTACACTCGGTACATCCGGTACAACGGTGTATTACACCATGACACACGGTACCACGGAGAATTAAACAAGGTGCACACGGTACCGCGTTGTACTATACAGGTACACACGGTACCGCGATCTAGTACACGGGTACACTCGGTACATCCGGTACAACGGTGTATTACACCATGACACACGGTACCACGGGGAATTACACCATTACACACGGCACCAAGGGGGAATTACACAAGGTGCACACGGTACCGCATTGTACTACACAGGTACAGACGGTAACGCGATCTAGTACACGGGTACACTCGGTACATCCGGTACAACGGTGTATTACACCATGACACACGGTACCACGGGGAATTAAACAAGGTGCACACGGTACCGCATTGTACTACACAGGTACACACGGTACCGCGATCTAGTACACGGGTACACTCGGTACATCCGGTACAACGGTGTATTACACCATGACACACGGTACCGCGGGGAATTAAACAAGGTGCACACGGTACCGCGTTGTACTACACAGGTACAGACGGTACCGCGATCTAGGTCACGGGTACACTCGGTACATCCGGTACAACGGTGTATTACACCATGACACACGGTACCACGTGGAATTACACAAGGTGCACACGGTACAGCATTGTAATACACAGGTACAGACGGTACCGCGATCTAGTACACGGGTACACTCGGTACATCCGGTACAACGGTGTATTACACCATGACACACGGTACCACGGGGAATTAAACAAGGTGCACACGGTACCGCATTGTACTACACAGGTACACACGGTACCGCGATCTAGAACACGGGTACACTCGGTACATCCGGTACAACGGTGTATTACACCATGACACACGGTACCGCGGGGAATTAAACAAGGTGCACACGGTACCGCGTTGTACTACACAGGTACAGACGGTACCGCGATCTAGTACACGGGTACACTCGGTACATCCGGTACAACGGTGTATTACACCATGACACACGGTACCACGGGTAATTACACCATTACACATGGCACCAAGGGGGAATTACACAAGGTGCACACGGTACCGCATTGTACTACACAGGTGAAGACGGTACCGCGATCTAGTACACGGGTACACTCGGTACATCCGGTACAACGGTGTATTACACCATGACACACGGTACCACGGGGAATTAAACAAGGTGCACACGGTACCGCATTGTACTACACAGGTGCAGACGGTACCGCGATCTAGTACACGGGTACACTCGGTACATCCGGTACAACTGTGTATTACACCATGACACACGGTACCACGGGGAATTAAACAAGGTGCACACGGTACCGCGTTGTACTATACAGGTACAGACGGTACCGCGATCTAGTACACGGGTACACTCGGTACATCCGGTACAACGGTGTATTACACCATGACACACGGTACCACGGGTAATTACACCATTACACACGGCACCAAGGGGGAATTACACAAGGTGCACACGGTACCGCATTGTACTACACAGGTGAAGACGGTACCGCGATCTAGTACACGGGTACACTCGTTACATTCTGTACAACGGTGTATTACACCATGACACACGGTACCACGGGGAATTAAACATGGTGCACACGGTACCGCGTTGTACTATACAGGTACAGACGGTACCGCGATCTAGTACACGGGTACACTCGGTACATCCGTTACAACGGTGTATTACACCATGACACACGGTACCACGGGGAATTAAACAAGGTGCACACGGTACCGCGTTGTACTATACAGGTACAGACGGTACCGCGATCTAGTACACGGGTACACTCGGTACATCCGGTACAACGGTGTATTACACCATGACACACGGTACCACGGGGAATTACACCATTACACACGGCACCAAGGGGGAATTACACAAGGTGCACACGGTACCGCATTGTACTACACAGGTACAGACGGTACCGCGATCTAGTACACGGGTACACTCGGTACATCCGGTACAACGGTGTATTACACCATGACACACGGTACCACGGGGAATTACACAAGGTGCACACGGTACCGCGTTGTACTACACAGGTACAGACGGTACCGCGATCTAGTACACGGGTACACTCGGTACATCCGGTACAACGGTGTATTACACCATGACACACGGTACCACGGGGAATTACACCATTACACACGGCACCAAGGGGGAATTACACAAGGTGCACACGGTACCGCATTGTACTACACAGGTACAGACGGTACCGCGATCTAGTACACGGGTACATTCGGTACATCCGGTGCAACGGTGTATTACACAATGACACACGGTACCACGGAGAATTAAACAAGGTGCACACGGTACTGCGTTGTACTATACAGGTACAGACGGTACCGCGATCTAGTACACGGGTACACTCGGTACAACCGGTACAACGGTGTATTACACCATGACACACGGTACCACGGGGAATTACACCATTACACACGGCACCAAGGGGGAATTACACAAGGTGCACACGGTACCGCATTGTACTAAACAGGTACAGACGGTACCGCGATCTAGTACACGGGTACATTCGGTACATCCGGTGCAACGGTGTATTACACCATGACACACGGTACCACGGGGAATTAAACAAGGTGCACACGGTACCGCATTATTTTAGGATGCCGCCGCAATAAAATAACATAAAAGTAAAATCATCAAATACAACACATTTATTCCCAGACAAAAAATAATAACGACACACATCATAAACACTATTATTGTGGAGTTAATTTGGACGCAAGTGGTATTCAGCCATCATGGAGGACGGCACCGTGATCATTAGACTGTTATGCAGTTGCACGCACCAAATATGTATGACTAGTAGTTTTATATGAAAGCATGACCTTTTCCGCTCTCTGTTCTGGGCATCCCTCTCCCCTATAGATAATTTATCAATGGTGCGTGCCATAGACAAAGCCATGAATTAAACTTAGGATTGTTGGAATCCTGTGAGAAGCCGCCTTGCAAGGTTCCACATCCTTGAGACATGCCATGCATAATAGCCCCTCACAGTTCCCAGCTCCTCGTCCGTGACACCCGAGGCCCCGTTCCTGACTGATGCCGACAGAGTCCAAGCCTCGAGGTCGACGTTGGAGGTATAAATAACAATGAATTCTGACTATTAGGTATGCTAGATCACTATGCCGCCCACTCACTGGCCGCTAGAATCCCAATACCACAAGCGAAGAATGTTGTTGCCCCCCTACAGTAATGGAGGCAATTTAGAAATGCTGTGCTAAAAGTTTTAACGAAATGTTTAGAAACACATCCTGTAAAGTGTATGGCATGACCTATTATCACAGCAGGTCTCATAAAACAAAAGTAAGCACTTTGACATGTCCTTATATCATCTTATATCAAGGTTATCGTTCTGTAAAGTTAATGAATATCACGATACACAGCCATAAAAGTCACATGACGCAAAGGTTAACACCAAGACCCATCCGGTTATCCAGTTCCATGGCAATTGGTTTGTTTAAGGGCTGTTTATTTCCGATGATCGCATCAAATGAACCTGAAAACATAAAAAACTCACAGCAGAATCAATAGCCTAAATAATGGGTGGGAGGGTGGGTTTTCCGAAATCTATTTTGTGCATGGTTCCTTGAAGCCGATTGAAAAAAGGCCGAGTGTTCCGAATATTCTCAAATTTTTAAGTGTCCGAGACTTTGCGAAATAGGTGATTAGACGCTTAATCAAATCCAATAGTAAATGCAAGCGCTTTGTCGTCTAGAATTGATCATAACAGATAGGCGAATTAACCCGGAAGTAAACGATTCCCAAAACTCCAAAAACACTATTTAAAAACAACTCCCAACCCACCACGGTTTGTCAGCCCCAAAATAAATGAGATTATTGCTAGGGCCATAATCTGTATTATTTTAGGATGCCGCCGCAATAAAATAACATAAAAGTAAAATCATCAAATACAACACATTTATTCCCAGACAAAAAATAATAACGACACACATCATAAACACTATTATTGTGGAGTTAATTTGGACGCAAGTGGTATTCAGCCATCATGGAGGACGGCACAGTGATCATTAGACTGTTATGCAGTTGCACGCACCAAATATGTATGACTAGTAGTTTTATATGAAAGCATGACCTTTTCCGCTTTCTGTTCTGGGCATCCCTCTCCCCTATAGATAATTTATCAATGGTGCGTGCCATAGACAAAGCCATGAATTAAACTTAGGATTGTTGGAATCCTGTGAGAAGCCGCCTTGCAAGGTTCCACATCCTTGAGACATGCCATGCATAATAGCCCCTCACAGTTCCCAGCTCCTCGTCCGTGACACCCGAGGCCCCGTTCCTGACTGATGCCGACAGAGTCCAAGCCTCGAGGTCGACGTTGGAGGTATAAATAACAATGAATTCTGACTATTAGGTATGCTAGATCACTATGCCGCCCACTCACTGGCCGCTAGAATCCGCCACAGAAAATTTAGTATAAATTTGTCCCCCATTCAGCGGCCTATCTATACGCACCAAATATGTACGACTAGTAGTTTTATATGAAAGCATGACCTTTTCCGCTTTCATTCCAATACCCTACTAGTGGGTTCAGCGGGAAAATGGACATTGGGGTATAGCAATCACAGTGGACCGCGCGGTGAACCAAGACACCAGATCCTATCCTCCTCTGACAATAGCCTTCAAAATCCATATTACAACCTCCATTTCAATTCGTAGTTTACTTTTAAAATTCCATAAATCCAAAGGGCCTAAAAGCGGGGTCCACGAGAGATGCGCTAATACAAGAAATCCATTGCTTGTTCTGGACATAACTCTCCCCTAAAAACTAATGATATAAATTTGGAATGGCATGCTTAATAACTGGGGAAGGCCACCTCACAAGGTTTCCGTCATTGTTGACATGCCATGCAAGGCAGTCCCCACCAATTCAAAGCTTCCCCAAGCCCCCGTTCCTGACTAATGCAGGGTCCAGGCACTGAGGTCGGATGGCTAATACAGGTCATCCCTCTCTCCTATACACAAGTCCACTTATTTTGGTATCAATTTTCCATATAATTGATCTACCATTCCATAAATTCCTCACAATCTGATGTCCAGTTGTATTAATGTGTTCCTTTTGTTACTTATTTTTTCCCCCCCCAAAGCTCACTTGATTAGATTCAAGGCCTCTCCAGGAAATCCATGATGATTTCCCACCAATCGATTGATTTGGGTTTAACACCGTTAAACCAGTACTTTTCCAAGCAATTGGCTGCTTTTCCACATAGACTGCTAGTCAGTTCACCTACTTATATGTTTCCTGGTTTTTTCACACTAGTACTCCATACAACATACTTGTCCAAGCAACTCGCTGCTTTTCCACATAGACTGATAGTCAGTCATATCACTACGGCCAGTTAGCCTACTCATGTTTCCTGTTTCACACCAGTACTCCATACTTTTCCAAGCAACTGGCTGCTTTTCCACTGGTGAAAGACGAACAATGTGTGTCACAGCGACCTCTGCTAAACGTCGGAAAGAATGTATGATGATAAGTTATCCCATACCTACATACAACAAATCTGTATTCTGCAGCAGACAACTTTGAAAACAGATTAGCTAATATTTCATGTACTTCATAAGTTTCCATTGTGTAGTACCAACAAGATCATTCCCACGTAGGATAGGAGAACTACGATCATGACTGACCGTTGGTGACGGGTGATAAACTAACTTGGGAAGTAGTAGGCTACAGTAAATACCACTGGCATCTTTTAATCATACAAACCCAGACCATGTGACCTCCTTAAATTAGCTCATCCTTCCACTCTGGCAATCAGTGGGTCACCCGGCCCATGAGCCAAATATCTGTAAATAAACTAAGGAATGGTGCAGCTTGTGAACCAAGCTGAAGCATTACGTTAAGACGGATGAAAGCAACATAATGAGCATATAGCACAAATAATCACATGGCTTCTTGTAAGCATGCAAAGGAGAATAACCAAACTCAAAACAGTAGGAAATCAATAGTGCTGTGTAATTAGGCCAAGGGAGCATTAAGTTTTCTTAAACGCACCAGTAATCTTTGCGATCGATCTTAAGCGGCCTAACAAGTTAGCAAGTTTATTTGAATGGCCAGATACATGCACAGCCCTAAAACGATATTCAATCTCAAAGGTCAAACATGTCGTCTAAATCAAGGGAAAGGTTATAAAAGATATCTGTAAGAGTAAGGTGAATGCCCTAAGAAGTGTCATGACTTGTTTTCGAAGGCTCTCTCCCCATATGGAAGTGATAATGAAATCTGGAAACTGCTAGAATGGTCATGTCCCAATGAGGCCCCGTTAGATCAAGGCATGTGGGCCAATGTGCATGTGGAAACTTCCTACAAAAACTGAAAGTCCTCATTACAAACCCCGTTTCTGTTGGGTCGTCTTCCATACCAGATTCTGCTTGAAGGTGAAAATGAGGCTTTCAAACCTTAAATTCAATTGATCAATCTGCGGCAGAAAGGAATGCAAGATAGACTAGCAATCAAAGTTAAAATATCCAGTTATGAACTGCATTTTATAATACTTAAAAATACATTTGTTGCTGAAAGTGTATACTTAAATTCCACTTATTATCTGCTGGAATAGCTTCTTAAAAGTATATCCCCAGGTTTCAAACCAATTTCACCAATTACCCAAGATACCAATCAAGAACGACATTTTCTTAAAAGTACATATACTCAAGCAGTAAGTTATCCTAGCAAACCCATTTTGTGACAGAAAACAGACATTATGGAAGCACGGTGTTCAGTTCCCTTTTCCCCCAAAAAAATAAAATAAATCATCTAGGTAAAGTATTAGATGTTCAGTCCGCTAAGATTGCCTTCTTTAGCTTGTCTAAAATAACAACCTTTTAGGAGAAGGACCGACGACTTTCGCGTAGTCTGCGGAATATGGCAAAAGGTTCTCCTGTCTTGCAGGCAATCAAATGACAAAGCCATGACAAAATAAAAGTTACCATCAAATTCAACCATTAAACCAAGTTCGTCGAAATCGAAAATACAGGCAAAGAGTTCAAAGCTTGTGAATTGAACTGAGCAGAGAATAGGATACAGTATATAAAGTCATTATGTGAATGACCTGGTGTACAAGCCTAAATTCACTGGCTGTTCTTCGGGGAAGAGAGCTAGCGGATATACCCTGCTTTTGGCAGAAGACGATTTTTTAAATGGGCCCGAAACACTACCAGCCGTAACTCATACCGTATGGCATCCACATGACTCCCTAGCTAAACTTGCTAGTTATCATGATCCAGAATAATACAAATGAGCAAAGTTATTAAGTGAAGTTGCCGCTACCAACAAGTTCAACTTTCAAAAATCGAGGTTAATTGGGTTCCTTGACGGCGAAACATTGCACGGTCCAGTGTATGGGCAGATATGTCATCCAACTCAAATCGCGATTTCTTCCTATCATTGATAAGTTCAATACGAGACGTCTAGGCGTCCCTCCCTGCAATAAATTTGTCCTTGAAATGGACCAGACTGACATAGGATCGCCTAAAATGATAGAATACTCACCATGTGACGAGATCGTCAATGATGCGAGACAAACAACTCATCAATTCTATTGATCACAACGACACCGCCATTTTTTCTCCCGTTCCCTTCCACACGGATTATTCGTCTGTGTTCTTTTCCTCCACGGCATAGTCTTTCCAAAATTATCGCCGATGATTTTGGATATTAAATCGTTTTTCCGAAATCGATTTTGTGCATGGTTCCTTGAAGCCGATTGAAAAAAGGCCGAGTGTTCCGAATATTCTCAAATTTTGAAGTGTCCGAGACTTTGCGAAATAGGTGATTAGACGCTTAATCAAATCCAATAGTAAATGCCAGCGCTTTGTCGTCTAGAATTGATCATAACAGATAGGCGAATTAACCCGGAAGTAAACGATTCCCAAAACTCCAAAAACACTATTTAAAAACAACTCCCAACCCACCACGGTTTGTCAGCCCCAAAATAAATGAGATTATTGCTAGGGCCATAATCTGTATTGTACTACACAGGTACACACGGTACCGCGATCTAGTACACGGGTACACTCGGTACATCCGGTACAACGGTGTATTACACCATGACACACGGTACCGCGGGGAATTAAACAAGGTGCACACGGTACCGCGTTGTACTACACAGGTACAGACGGTACCGCGATCTAGTACACGGGTACACTCGGTACATCCGGTACAACGGCGTATTACACCATGACACACGGTACCACGGGGAATTAAACAAGGTGCACACGGTACCGCGTTGTACTATACAGGTACAGACGGTACCGCGATCTAGTATACGGGTACACTCGGTACATCCGGTACAACGGTGTATTACACCATGACACACGGTACCACGGTGAATTACACAAGGTGCACACGGTACCGCATTGTACTACACAGGTACAGACGGTACCGCGATCTAGTACACGGGTACACTCGGTACATCCGGTACAACGGTGTATTACACCATGACACACGGTACCACGGGGAATTACACCATTACACACGGCACCAAGGGGGAATTATACAAGGTGCACACGGTACCGCATTGTAATACACAGGTACAGACGGTACCGCGATCTAGTACACGGGTACACTCGGTACATCCGGTACAACGGTGTATTACACCATGACACACGGTACCACGGGGAATTAAACAAGGTGCACACGGTACTGCATTGTACTACACAGGTGCAGACGGTACCGCGATCTAGTACACGGGTACACTAGGTACATCCGGTACAACTGTGTATTACACCATGACACACGGTACCACGGGGAATTAAACAAGGTGCACACGGTACCGCGTTGTACTATACAGGTACAGACGTTACCGCGATCTAGTACACGGGTACACTCGGTACATCCGGTACAACGGTGTATTACACCATGACACACGGTACCACTGGTACACTCGGTACATCCGGTACAACGGTGTATTACACCATTACACACGGCACCAAGGGGGAATTACACAAGGTGCACACGGTACCGCATTGTACTACACAGGTGAAACCGGTACCGCGATCTAGTACACGGGTACACTCGGTACATTCTGTACAACGGTGTATTACACCATGACACACGGTACCACGGGGAATTAAACAAGGTGCACACGGTACCGCGTTGTACTATACAGGTACAGACGGTACCGCGATCTAGTACACGGGTACACTCGGTACATCCGTTACAACGGTGTATTACACCATGACACACGGTACCACGGGGAATTAAACAAGGTGCACACGGTAACGCGTTGTACTACACAGGTACAGACGGTACCGCGATCTAGTACACGGGTACACTCGGTACATCCGGTACAACGGTGTATTACACCATGACACACGGTACCACGGAGAATTAAACAAGGTGCACACGGTACCGCGTTGTACTATACAGGTACACACGGTACCGCGATCTAGTACACGGGTACACTCGGTACATCCGGTACAACGGTGTATTACACCATGACACACGGTACCGCGGGGAATTAAACAAGGTGCACACGGTACCGCGTTGTACTACACAGGTACAGACGGTACCGCGATCTAGTACACGGGTACACTCGGTACATCCGGTACAACGGTGTATTACACCATGAAACACGGTACCACGGGGAATTACACAAGGTGCACACGGTACAGCATTGTAATACACAGGTACAGACGGTACCGCGATCTAGTACACGGGTACACTCGGTACATCCGGTACAACGGTGTATTACACCATGACACACGGTACCACGGGGAATTAAACAAGGTGCACACGGTACCGCATTGTACTACACAGGTACACACGGTACCGCGATCTAGTACACGGGTACACTCGGTACATCCGGTACAACGGTGTATTACACCATGACACATGGTACCACGTGGAATTAAACAAGGTGCACACGGTACCGCGTTGTACTATACAGGTACAGACGGTACCGCAATCTAGTATACGGGAACACTCGGTACATCCGGTACAACGGTGTATTACACCATGACACACGGTACCACGGTGAATTACACAAGGTGCACACGGTACCGCATTGTACTACACAGGTACAGACGGTACCGCGATCTAGTACACGGGTACACTCGGTACATACGGTACAACGGTGTATTACACCATGACACACGGTACCACGGGGAATTACACCATTACACACGGCACCAAGGGGGAATTATACAAGGTGCACACGGTACCGCATTGTAATACACAGGTACAGACGGTACCGCGATCTACTACACGGGTACACTCGGTACATCCGGTACAACGGTGTATTACACCATGACACACGGTACCACGGGGAATTAAACAAGGTGCACACGGTACCGCATTGTACTACACAGGTGCAGACGGTACCGCGATCTAGTACACGGGTACACTCGGTACATCCGGTACAACTGTGTATTACACCATGACACACGGTACCACGGGGAATTAAACAAGGTGCACACGGTACCGCGTTGTACTATACAGGTACAGACGGTACCGCGATCTAGTACACGGGTACACTCGGTACATCCGGTACAACGGTGTATTACACCATGACACACGGTACCACGGGTAATTACACCATTACACACGGCACCAAGGGGGAATTACACAAGGTGCACACGGTACCGCATTGTACTACACAGGTGAAGACGGTACCGCGATCTAGTACACGGGTACACTCGGTACATTCTGTACAACGGTGTATTACACAATGACACACGGTACCACGGGGAATTAAACAAGGTGCACACGGTACCGCGTTTTACTATACAGGTACAGACGGTACCGCGATCTAGTACACGGGTACACTCGGTACATCCGTTACAACGGTGTATTACACCATGACACACGGTACCACGGGGAATTAAACAAGGTGCACACGGTACCGCGTTGTACTATACAGGTACAGACGGTACCGCGATCTAGTACACGGGTACACTCGGTACATCCGGTACAACGGTGTATTACACCATGACACACGGTACCACGGGGAATTACACCATTACACACGGCACCAAGGGGGAATTACACAAGGTGCACACGGTACCGCATTGTACTACACAGGTTCAGACGGTACCGCGATCTAGTACACGGGTGCACTCGGTACATCCGGTACAACGGTGTATTACACCATGACACACGGTACCACGGGGAATTACACAAGGTGCACACGGTACCGCGTTGTACTACACAGGTTAAGACGGTACCGCGATTTAGTACACGGGTACACTCGGTACATCCGGTACAACGGTGTATTACACCATGACACACGGTACCACGGGGAATTACACCATTACACACGGCACCAAGGGGGCATTACACAAGGTGCACACGGTACCGCATTGTACTACACAGGTACAGACGGTACCGCGATCTAGTACACGTGTACACTCGGTACATCCGGTACAACGGTGTATTACACTATGACACACGGTACCACGGGGAATGACACAAGGTGCACACGGTACCGCGTTGTACTACACAGGTACAGACGGTACCGCGATCTAGTACACGGGTACACTCGGTACATCCGGTACAACGGTGTATTACACCATGACACACGGTACCGCGGGAAATTAAACAAGGTGCACACGGTACCGCGTTGTACTACACAGGTACAGACGGTACCGCGATCTAGTACCCGGGTACACTCGGTACATCCGGTACAACGGTGTATTACACCATGACACACGGTACCACGGGGAATTAAACAAGGTGCACACGGTACCGCGTTGTACTATACAGGTACAGACGGTACCGCGATCTAGTACACGGGTACACTCGGTACATCCGGTACAACGGTGTATTACACCATGACACACGGTACCACGGAGAATTAAACAAGGTGCACACGGTACCGCGTTGTACTAAACAGGTACAGACGGTACCGCGATCTAGTACACGGGTACACTCGGTACATCCGGTACAACGGTGTATTACACCATGACACACGGTACCACGGGGAATTAAACAAGGTGCACACGGTACCGCACTGTACTACACAGGTGCAGACGGTACCGCGATCTAGTACACGGGTACACTCGGTACATCCGGTACAATTGTGTATTACACCATGACACACGGTACCACGGGGAATTAAACAAGGTGCACACGGTACCGCGTTGTACTATACAGGTACAGACGGTACCGCGATCTAGTACACGGGTACACTCGGTACATCCGGTACAACGGTGTATTACACCATGACACACGGTACCACGGGTAATTACACCATTACACACGGCACCAAGGGGGAATTACACAAGGTGCACACGGTACCGCATTGTACTACACAGGTGAAGACGGTACCGCGATCTAGTACACGGGTACACTCGGTACATTCTGTACAACGGTGTATTACACCATGACACACGGTACCACGGGGAATTAAACAAGGTGCACACGGTACCGCGTTGTACTATACAGGTACAGACGGTACCGCGATCTAGTACACGGGTACACTCGGTACATCCGGTACAACGGTGTATTACACCATGACACACGGTACCACGGGGAATTACACCATTACACACGGCACCAAGGGGGAATTACACAAGGTGCACACGGTACCGCATTGTACTACACAGGTACAGACGGTACCGCGATCTAGTACACGGGTACATTCGGTACATCCGGTGCAACGGTGTATTACACCATGACACACGGTACCACGGGGAATTAAACAAGGTGCACACGGTACCGCATTGTATTACACAGGTACACACGGTACCGCGATCTAGTACACGGGTACACTCGGTACATGCGGTACAACGGTGTATTACACCATGACACACGGTACCGCGGGGAATTAAACAAGGTGCACACGGTACCGCGTTGTACTACACAGGTACAGACGGTACCGCGATCTAGTACACGGGTACACTCGGTACATCCGGTACAACGGCGTATTACACCATGACACACGGTACCACTGGGAATTAAACAAGGTGCACACGGTACCGCGTTGTACTATACAGGTACAGACGGTACCGCGATCTAGTACACGGGTACACTCGGTACATCCGGTACAACGGTGTATTACACCATGACACACGGTAACACGGAGAATTAAACAAGGTGCACACGGTACCGCGTTGTACTATACAGGTACAGACGGTACCGCGATCTAGTACACGGGTACACTAGGTACATCCGGTACAACGGTGTATTACACCATGACACACGGTACCACGGGCAATTACACCATTACACACGGCACCAAGGGGGAATTACACAAGGTGCACACGGTACCGCATTATACTACACAGGTACAGACGGTACCGCGATCTAGTACACGGGTACACTCGGTACATCCGGTACAACGGTGTATTACACCATGACACACGGTACCACGGGGAATTACATAAGGTGCACACGGTACCGCGTTGTACTATACAGGTACAGACGGTACCGCAATCTAGTACACGGGTACACTCGGTACATCCGGTACAACGGTGTATTACACCATGACACACGGTACCACGGGGAATTAAACAAGGTGCACACGGTACCGCATTGTACTACACAGGCACACACGGTACCGCGATCTAGTACACGGGTACACTCGGTACATCCGGTACAACGGTGTATTACACCATGACACACGGTACCGCGGGGAATTAAACAAGGTGCACACGGTACCGCGTTGTACTACACAGGTACAGACGGTACCGCGATCTAGTACACGGGTACACTCGGTACATCCGGTACAACGGTGTATTACACCATGACACACGATACCACGGGGAATTAAACAAGGTGCACACGGTACCGCATTGTACTACACAGGTACACACGGTTCCGAGATCTAGTATACGAGTACACTCGGTACATCCGGTACAACGGTGTATTACACCATGACACACGGTACCGCAGGGAATTAAACAAGGTGCACACGGTACCGCGTTGTACTACACAGGTACAGACGGTACCGCGATCTAGTACACGGCTACACTCGGTACATCCGGTACAACGGTGTATTACACCATGACACACGGTACCACGGGGAATTAAACAAGGTGCACACGGTACCGCGTTGTACTATACAGGTACAGACGGTACCGCGATCTAGTATACGGGTACACTCGGTACATCCGGTACAACGGTGTATTACACCATGACACACGGTACCACGGTGAATTACACAAGGTGCACACGGTACCGCATTGTACTAAACAGGTACAGACGGTACCGCGATCTAGTACACGGGTACACTCGGTACATCCGGTACAACGGTGTATTACACCATGACACACGGTACCGCGGGGAATTAAACAAGGTGCACACGGTACCGCGTTGTACTACACAGGTACAGACGGTACCGCGATCTAGTACACGGGTACACTCGGTACATCCGGTACAACGGCGTATTACACCATGACACACGGTACCACGGGGAATTAAACAAGGTGCACACGGTACCGCGTTGTACTATACAGGTACAGACGGTACCGCGATCTAGTACACGGGTACACTCGGTACATCCGGTACAACGGTGTATTACACCATGACACACGGTAACACGGAGAATTAAACAAGGTGCACACGGTACCGCGTTGTACTATACAGGTACAGACGGTACCGCGATCTAGTACACGGGTACACTAGGTACATCCGGTACAACGGTGTATTACACCATGACACACGGTACCACGGGCAATTACACCATTACACACGGCACCAAGGGGGAATTACACAAGGTGCACACGGTACCGCATTGTACTACACAGGTACAGACGGTACCGCGATCTAGTACACGGGTACACTCGGTACATCCGGTACAACGGTGTATTACACCATGACACACGGTACCACGGAGAATTAAACAAGGTGCACACGGTACCGCGTTGTACTATACAGGTACACACGGTACCGCAATCTAGTACACGGGTACACTCGGTACATCCGGTACAACGGTGTATTACACCATGACACACGGTACCACGGGGAATTACACCATTACACACGGCACCAAGGGGGAATTACACAAGGTGCACACGGTACCGCATTGTACTACACAGGTACAGACGGTAACGCGATCTAGTACACGGGTACACTCGGTACATCCGGTACAACGGTGTATTACACCATGACACACGGTACCACGGGGAATTAAACAAGGTGCACACGGTACCGCATTGTACTACACAGGTACACACGGTACCGCGATCTAGTACACGGGTACACTCGGTACATCCGGTACAACGGTGTATTACACCATGACACACGGTACCACGGGGAATTAAACAAGGTGCACACGGTACCGCACTGTACTACACAGGTGCAGACGGTACCGCGATCTAGTACACGGGTACACTCGGTACATCCGGTACAATTGTGTATTACACCATGACACACGGTACCACGGGGAATTAAACAAGGTGCACACGGTACCGCGTTGTACTATACAGGTACAGACGGTACCGCGATCTAGTACACGGGTACACTCGGTACATCCGGTACAACGGTGTATTACACCATGACACACGGTACCACGGGTAATTACACCATTACACACGGCACCAAGGGGGAATTACACAAGGTGCACACGGTACCGCATTGTACTACACAGGTGAAGACGGTACCGCGATCTAGTACACGGGTACACTCGGTACATTCTGTACAACGGTGTATTACACCATGACACACGGTACCACGGGGAATTAAACAAGGTGCACACGGTACCGCGTTGTACTATACAGGTACAGACGGTACCGCGATCTAGTACACGGGTACACTCGGTACATCCGGTACAACGGTGTATTACACCATGACACACGGTACCACGGGGAATTACACCATTACACACGGCACCAAGGGGGAATTACACAAGGTGCAGACGGTACCGCATTGTACTACACAGGTACAGACGGTACCGCGATCTAGTACACGGGTACATTCGGTACATCCGGTGCAACGGTGTATTACACCATGACACACGGTACCACGGGGAATTAAACAAGGTGCACACGGTACCATATTGTATTACACAGGTACACACGGTACCGCGATCTAGTACACGGGTACACTCGGTACATCCGGTACAACGGTGTATTACACCATGACACACGGTACCGCGGGGAATTAAACAAGGTGCACACGGTACCGCGTTGTACTACACAGGTACAGACGGTACCGCGATCTAGTACACGGGTACACTCGGTACATCCGGTACAACGGCGTATTACACCATGACACACGGTACCACTGGGAATTAAACAAGGTGCACACGGTACCGCGTTGTACTATACAGGTACAGACGGTACCGCGATCTAGTACACGGGTACACTCGGTACATCCGGTACAACGGTGTATTACACCATGACACACGGTAACACGGAGAATTAAACAAGGTGCACACGGTACCGCGTTGTACTATACAGGTACAGACGGTACCGCGATCTAGTACACGGGTACACTAGGTACATCCGGTACAACGGTGTATTACACCATGACACACGGTACCACGGGCAATTACACCATTACACACGGCACCAAGGGGGAATTACACAAGGTGCACACGGTACCGCATTATACTACACAGGTACAGACGGTACCGCGATCTAGTACACGGGTACACTCGGTACATCCGGTACAACGGTGTATTACACCATGACACACGGTACCACGGGGAATTACATAAGGTGCACACGGTACCGCGTTGTACTATACAGGTACAGACGGTACCGCAATCTAGTACACGGGTACACTCGGTACATCCGGTACAACGGTGTATTACACCATGACACACGGTACCACGGGGAATTAAACAAGGTGCACACGGTACCGCATTGTACTACACAGGCACACACGGTACCGCGATCTAGTACACGGGTACACTCGGTACATCCGGTACAACGGTGTATTACACCATGACACACGGTACCGCGGGGAATTAAACAAGGTGCACACGGTACCGCGTTGTACTACACAGGTACAGACGGTACCGCGATCTAGTACACGGGTACACTCGGTACATCCGGTACAACGGTGTATTACACCATGACACACGATACCACGGGGAATTAAACAAGGTGCACACGGTACCGCATTGTACTACACAGGTACACACGGTTCCGAGATCTAGTATACGAGTACACTCGGTACATCCGGTACAACGGTGTATTACACCATGACACACGGTACCGCAGGGAATTAAACAAGGTGCACACGGTACCGCGTTGTACTACACAGGTACAGACGGTACCGCGATCTAGTACACGGCTACACTCGGTACATCCGGTACAACGGTGTATTACACCATGACACACGGTACCACGGGGAATTAAACAAGGTGCACACGGTACCGCGTTGTACTATACAGGTACAGACGGTACCGCGATCTAGTATACGGGTACACTCGGTACATCCGGTACAACGGTGTATTACACCATGACACACGGTACCACGGTGAATTACACAAGGTGCACACGGTACCGCATTGTACTAAACAGGTACAGACGGTACCGCGATCTAGTACACGGGTACACTCGGTACATCCGGTACAACGGTGTATTACACCATGACACACGGTACCGCGGGGAATTAAACAAGGTGCACACGGTACCGCGTTGTACTACACAGGTACAGACGGTACCGCGATCTAGTACACGGGTACACTCGGTACATCCGGTACAACGGCGTATTACACCATGACACACGGTACCACGGGGAATTAAACAAGGTGCACACGGTACCGCGTTGTACTATACAGGTACAGACGGTACCGCGATCTAGTACACGGGTACACTCGGTACATCCGGTACAACGGTGTATTACACCATGACACACGGTAACACGGAGAATTAAACAAGGTGCACACGGTACCGCGTTGTACTATACAGGTACAGACGGTACCGCGATCTAGTACACGGGTACACTAGGTACATCCGGTACAACGGTGTATTACACCATGACACACGGTACCACGGGCAATTACACCATTACACACGGCACCAAGGGGGAATTACACAAGGTGCACACGGTACCGCATTGTACTACACAGGTACAGACGGTACCGCGATCTAGTACACGGGTACACTCGGTACATCCGGTACAACGGTGTATTACACCATGACACACGGTACCACGGAGAATTAAACAAGGTGCACACGGTACCGCGTTGTACTATACAGGTACACACGGTACCGCAATCTAGTACACGGGTACACTCGGTACATCCGGTACAACGGTGTATTACACCATGACACACGGTACCACGGGGAATTACACCATTACACACGGCACCAAGGGGGAATTACACAAGGTGCACACGGTACCGCATTGTACTACACAGGTACAGACGGTAACGCGATCTAGTACACGGGTACACTCGGTACATCCGGTACAACGGTGTATTACACCATGACACACGGTACCACGGGGAATTAAACAAGGTGCACACGGTACCGCATTGTACTACACAGGTACACACGGTACCGCGATCTAGTACACGGGTACACTCGGTACATCCGGTACAACGGTGTATTACACCATGACACACGGTACCACGGGGAATTAAACAAGGTGCACACGGTACCGCACTGTACTACACAGGTGCAGACGGTACCGCGATCTAGTACACGGGTACACTCGGTACATCCGGTACAATTGTGTATTACACCATGACACACGGTACCACGGGGAATTAAACAAGGTGCACACGGTACCGCGTTGTACTATACAGGTACAGACGGTACCGCGATCTAGTACACGGGTACACTCGGTACATCCGGTACAACGGTGTATTACACCATGACACACGGTACCACGGGTAATTACACCATTACACACGGCACCAAGGGGGAATTACACAAGGTGCACACGGTACCGCATTGTACTACACAGGTGAAGACGGTACCGCGATCTAGTACACGGGTACACTCGGTACATTCTGTACAACGGTGTATTACACCATGACACACGGTACCACGGGGAATTAAACAAGGTGCACACGGTACCGCGTTGTACTATACAGGTACAGACGGTACCGCGATCTAGTACACGGGTACACTCGGTACATCCGGTACAACGGTGTATTACACCATGACACACGGTACCACGGGGAATTACACCATTACACACGGCACCAAGGGGGAATTACACAAGGTGCAGACGGTACCGCATTGTACTACACAGGTACAGACGGTACCGCGATCTAGTACACGGGTACATTCGGTACATCCGGTGCAACGGTGTATTACACCATGACACACGGTACCACGGGGAATTAAACAAGGTGCACACGGTACCATATTGTATTACACAGGTACACACGGTACCGCGATCTAGTACACGGGTACACTCGGTACATCCGGTACAACGGTGTATTACACCATGACACACGGTACCGCGGGGAATTAAACAAGGTGCACACGGTACCGCGTTGTACTACACAGGTACAGACGGTACCGCGATCTAGTACACGGGTACACTCGGTACATCCGGTACAACGGCGTATTACACCATGACACACGGTACCACTGGGAATTAAACAAGGTGCACACGGTACCGCGTTGTACTATACAGGTACAGACGGTACCGCGATCTAGTACACGGGTACACTCGGTACATCCGGTACAACGGTGTATTACACCATGACACACGGTAACACGGAGAATTAAACAAGGTGCACACGGTACCGCGTTGTACTATACAGGTACAGACGGTACCGCGATCTAGTACACGGGTACACTAGGTACATCCGGTACAACGGTGTATTACACCATGACACACGGTACCACGGGCAATTACACCATTACACACGGCACCAAGGGGGAATTACACAAGGTGCACACGGTACCGCATTATACTACACAGGTACAGACGGTACCGCGATCTAGTACACGGGTACACTCGGTACATCCGGTACAACGGTGTATTACACCATGACACACGGTACCACGGGGAATTACATAAGGTGCACACGGTACCGCGTTGTACTATACAGGTACAGACGGTACCGCAATCTAGTACACGGGTACACTCGGTACATCCGGTACAACGGTGTATTACACCATGACACACGGTACCACGGGGAATTAAACAAGGTGCACACGGTACCGCATTGTACTACACAGGCACACACGGTACCGCGATCTAGTACACGGGTACACTCGGTACATCCGGTACAACGGTGTATTACACCATGACACACGGTACCGCGGGGAATTAAACAAGGTGCACACGGTACCGCGTTGTACTACACAGGTACAGACGGTACCGCGATCTAGTACACGGGTACACTCGGTACATCCGGTACAACGGTGTATTACACCATGACACACGATACCACGGGGAATTAAACAAGGTGCACACGGTACCGCATTGTACTACACAGGTACACACGGTTCCGAGATCTAGTATACGAGTACACTCGGTACATCCGGTACAACGGTGTATTACACCATGACACACGGTACCGCAGGGAATTAAACAAGGTGCACACGGTACCGCGTTGTACTACACAGGTACAGACGGTACCGCGATCTAGTACACGGCTACACTCGGTACATCCGGTACAACGGTGTATTACACCATGACACACGGTACCACGGGGAATTAAACAAGGTGCACACGGTACCGCGTTGTACTATACAGGTACAGACGGTACCGCGATCTAGTATACGGGTACACTCGGTACATCCGGTACAACGGTGTATTACACCATGACACACGGTACCACGGTGAATTACACAAGGTGCACACGGTACCGCATTGTACTAAACAGGTACAGACGGTACCGCGATCTAGTACACGGGTACACTCGGTACATCCGGTACAACGGTGTATTACACCATGACACACGGTACCGCGGGGAATTAAACAAGGTGCACACGGTACCGCGTTGTACTACACAGGTACAGACGGTACCGCGATCTAGTACACGGGTACACTCGGTACATCCGGTACAACGGCGTATTACACCATGACACACGGTACCACGGGGAATTAAACAAGGTGCACACGGTACCGCGTTGTACTATACAGGTACAGACGGTACCGCGATCTAGTACACGGGTACACTCGGTACATCCGGTACAACGGTGTATTACACCATGACACACGGTAACACGGAGAATTAAACAAGGTGCACACGGTACCGCGTTGTACTATACAGGTACAGACGGTACCGCGATCTAGTACACGGGTACACTAGGTACATCCGGTACAACGGTGTATTACACCATGACACACGGTACCACGGGCAATTACACCATTACACACGGCACCAAGGGGGAATTACACAAGGTGCACACGGTACCGCATTGTACTACACAGGTACAGACGGTACCGCGATCTAGTACACGGGTACACTCGGTACATCCGGTACAACGGTGTATTACACCATGACACACGGTACCACGGAGAATTAAACAAGGTGCACACGGTACCGCGTTGTACTATACAGGTACACACGGTACCGCAATCTAGTACACGGGTACACTCGGTACATCCGGTACAACGGTGTATTACACCATGACACACGGTACCACGGGGAATTACACCATTACACACGGCACCAAGGGGGAATTACACAAGGTGCACACGGTACCGCATTGTACTACACAGGTACAGACGGTAACGCGATCTAGTACACGGGTACACTCGGTACATCCGGTACAACGGTGTATTACACCATGACACACGGTACCACGGGGAATTAAACAAGGTGCACACGGTACCGCATTGTACTACACAGGTACACACGGTACCGCGATCTAGTACACGGGTACACTCGGTACATCCGGTACAACGGTGTATTACACCATGACACACGGTACCACGGGGAATTAAACAAGGTGCACACGGTACCGCACTGTACTACACAGGTGCAGACGGTACCGCGATCTAGTACACGGGTACACTCGGTACATCCGGTACAATTGTGTATTACACCATGACACACGGTACCACGGGGAATTAAACAAGGTGCACACGGTACCGCGTTGTACTATACAGGTACAGACGGTACCGCGATCTAGTACACGGGTACACTCGGTACATCCGGTACAACGGTGTATTACACCATGACACACGGTACCACGGGTAATTACACCATTACACACGGCACCAAGGGGGAATTACACAAGGTGCACACGGTACCGCATTGTACTACACAGGTGAAGACGGTACCGCGATCTAGTACACGGGTACACTCGGTACATTCTGTACAACGGTGTATTACACCATGACACACGGTACCACGGGGAATTAAACAAGGTGCACACGGTACCGCGTTGTACTATACAGGTACAGACGGTACCGCGATCTAGTACACGGGTACACTCGGTACATCCGGTACAACGGTGTATTACACCATGACACACGGTACCACGGGGAATTACACCATTACACACGGCACCAAGGGGGAATTACACAAGGTGCAGACGGTACCGCATTGTACTACACAGGTACAGACGGTACCGCGATCTAGTACACGGGTACATTCGGTACATCCGGTGCAACGGTGTATTACACCATGACACACGGTACCACGGGGAATTAAACAAGGTGCACACGGTATAGCCGAGTGTACCCGTGTACTAGATCGCGGTACCGTCTGTACCTGTATAGTACAACGCGGTACCGTGTGCACCTTGTTTAATTCCCCGTGGTACCGTGTGTCATGGTGTAATACACCCGTTGTACAGAAAGTACGGTGACCGAGTGTACCCGTGTACTAGATCGCGGTACCGTCTTCACCTGTGTAGTACAATGCGGTACCCGTGTGCAACCTTGTGTAATTCCCCCTTGGTGCCGTGTGTAATGGGTGTAATTACCCGTGGTACCGTGTGTGTCATGGTGTAATACACGTTGTACCGGATGTACCGAGATGTACCCGTGTACTAGATCGCGGTACCGTCTGTACCTGTATAGTACAACGCGGTACTCCGTGTGCACCTTGTTTAATTCCCGTGGTACCGTGTGTCATGGTGTAATACACAATTGTACCGGATGTACCGAGTGTACCCGTGTACTAGATCGCGGTACCGTCTGCACCTGTGTAGTACAGTGGCTGGTACCGTGTGCACCTTGTTTAATTCCCCCGTGGTACCGTGTGGTCATGGTGTAATACACCGTTGTACCGGATGTACCGAGTGTACCCGTGTACTAGATCGCGGTACCGTGTGTACCTGTGTAGTACAATGCGGTACCGTGTGACACTTGTTTAATTCCCCGTGGTACCGTGTGTCATGGTGTAATACACCGTTGTACCGGATGTACCGAGTGTACCCGTGTACTAGATCGCGTTACCGTCTGTACCTGTGTAGTACAATGCGGTACCGTGTGCACCTTGTGTAATTCCCCCTTGGTGCCGTGTGTAAATGGTGTAATTCCCCGTGGTACCGTGTGTCATGGTGTAATACACCGTTGTACCGGATGTACCGAGTGTACCCGTGTACTAGATTGCGGTACCGTGTGTACCTGTATAGTACAACGCGGTACCGTGTGCACCTTGTTTAATTCTCCGTGGTACCGTGTGTCGATGGTGTAATACACCCGTTGTACCGGATGTACCGAGTGGTACCCGTTGTACTAGATCGCGGTACCGTCTGTACCTGTGTAGTACAATGCGGTACCGTGTGCACCTTGTGTAATTCTCCCCCTTGTGTGCCGTGTGTAATGGTGTAATTGCCCGTGGTACCGTGTGTCATGGTGTAATACACCGTTGTACCGGATGTACCTAGTGTACCCGTGTACTAGATCGCGGTACCGTCTGTACCTGTATAGTACAACGCGGTACCGTGTGCACCGTTGTTTAATTCTCCGTGTTTACCGTGTGTCCATGGTGTAATACACCGTTGTACCGGATGTACCGAGTGTACCCGTGTACTAGATCGCGGTACCGTCTGTACCTGTATAGTACAACGCGGTACCGTGTGCACCTTGTTTAATTCCCCGTGTACCGTGTGTCATGGTGTAATACGCCGTTGTACCGGATGTACCGAGTGTACCCGGTGTACTAGATCGCGGTACCGTCTGTACCTGTGTAGTACAACGCGGTACCGTGTGCACCTTGTTTAAATTCCCCGCGTACCGTGTGTGTCATGGTGTAATACACCGTTGTACCGGATGTTACGAGTGTACCCGTGTACTAGATCGCGGTACCGTCTGTACCTGTTATAGTACAAGCGGTACCGTGTGCACCTTGTGTAATTCACCGTGGTACCGTGTGTCATGGTGTAATACACCGTTGTACCGGATGTACCGAGTGTACCCGTATACTAGATCGCGGTACCGTCTGTACCTGTATAGTACAACGCGGTACCGTGTGCACCTTGTTTAATTCCCCGTGGTACCGTGTGTCATGGTGTAATACACCGTTGTACGCGGATGTACCGAGTGTAGCCGTGTACTAGATCGCGGTACCGTCTGTACCTGTGTACGTACAACGCGGTACCGTGTGCACCTTGTTTAATTCCTGCGGTACCGTGTGTCATGAAGTGTAATACACCGTTGTACCGGATGTACCGAGTGTACTCGTATACTAGATCTCGCGAATGCCGTGTGTACCCTGTTGTAGTACAATGCGGTACCGTGTGCACCTTGTTTAATTCCCGTGGTATCGTGTGTCATGGTGTAATACACCGTTGTACCGGATGTACCGAGTGTACCCGTGTACTAGATCGCGGTACCAGTCTGTACCTGTGTAGTACAACGCGGGTACCGTGTGCACCTTGTTTAATTCCCGCGGTACCGTGTTGTCATGGTGTAAGTACACCGTTGTACCGGATGTAGCCGAGTGTACCCGGTACTAGATCGCGGGTACCGAGTGTGTGCCTGTGTAGTACAATGCGGTACCGTGTGACACCTTGTTTAATTCCCCGTGGTACCGCGTGTGTCATGGTGTAATACAGCCGTTGTACCGGTATGTACGAGTGTACCCGTGTACTAGAATTGCGTACCGACAGTACCTGTATAGTACAACGCGGTACCGTGTGCAACATATGAATTCCCCGTGGGTACCGTGTGTCATGGTGTAATACACCGTTGTAGCCGGATGTACGAGTGTACCCGTGTACTAGATCGCGGTACCGTCTGTACCTGTGTAGTATAATGCTACCTGCCGTGTGCACCTTGTGTAATTCCCCCTTGAGTGCCGTGTGTAATGGTGTAATTGCCCGTGGTACCGTGTGTCATGGTGTACTACACCGTTGTACCGGATGTACCTAAGTGTACCCCGTGTACTATGATCGCGGTACCGTCTGTACCTGTACATAGTACAACCGCGGTACCGTGTGCACCTTGTTTAATGTCTCGTGTTGTACCGTGTGTCATGGTGTAAATACACCCGTTGTACCGATGTACCGAGTGTACCCGTGTACTAGATCGACGGAAACCGTCTGTACCTGTAAAGTACTAGACCGGTACCCGTGTGCACTCTGTTTAATTCCCAGTGGTACCGTGTGTCATGGTGTAATACGCCGTTGTACCGATGTACCGAGTGTACCCGAGTACTAGATCGCGGTACCGTCTGTACCTGTGTAGTACAACGCGGTACCGTGTGCACCTTGTTTAATTCTCCCGCGGTACCGTGTGTCATGTGTAAGACACCGTTGTACCGGATGTACCGAGTGTACCCGTGTACTAGATCGCCGGTACCAGTGTGTACCTGTGTAATACAATATGGTACCGTATGCACCTTGTTTAATCCCCCGTGGTACCGTGTGTCATGGTGTAATACACCGTTGCACCGGATGTACCGAATGTACCCGTGTACTACGATCGCGGTACCGTCTGTACCTGTGTAGTACAATGCGGTACACGTCTGCACCCTTGTGTAATTCCCCTTGGTCCGGTGTATGGTGTAATCCCGTGGTACGTGGAGAGTAATCGTGTACCTGGGTGTCATGACACCGTGTACGGATGTACCGAGTGTACCCGTGTACTAGATCGCGGTACCGTCTGTACCTGGTATAGTACAACGCGCGTACCGTGTGCACCTTGTTTAATTCCCGTGGTACCGTGTGTCATGTGTAAATACACCGTTGTACAGAATGTACCGAGTGTACCCGTGTACTAGATCGCGGTACCGTCTTCACCTGTGTAGTACAATGCGGTACCGTGTGCCACCTTGTGTAATTCCCCCTTGGTGCCGTGTGTAATGGTGTAATTACCCGTGGTACCGTGTGTCATGGTGTAAATACACCGTTGTACCGGATGTACCGAGTGTACCGTGTACTAGATCGATCGGTACCGTCTTGTACCTGTATAGTACAACGCGGTACCGTGTGCACCTTGTTTAATTCCCCGTGGTACCGGGTGTTAGTCATGGTGTAATACACAATTGTACCGGATGTACCGAGTGTACCCGTGTACTAGATCGCGGTACCGTCTGCACCTGTGTAGTACAGTGCGGTACCGTGTGCACCTTGTTTAATTCCCCGTGGTACCGTGTGTCATGGTGTAATACACCGTTGTACCGGATGTACCGAGTGTTACCCGTGTACTAGATCGCGGTACCGTGTGTACCTGTGTAGTACAATGCGGTACCTGTGTGCACCTTGTTTAATTCCCCGTGGTACCGTGTGTCATGGTGTAATACACCGTTGTACCGGATGTACCGAGTGTACCCGTGTACTAGATCGCGTTACCGTCTGTACCTGTGTAGTACAATGCGGTACCGTGTGCACCTGTGTAATTCCCCCTTGGTGGCCGTGTGTAATGGTGTAATTCCCCGTGGTACCGTGTGTCATGGTGTAATACACCGTTGTACCGGATGTACCGAGTGTACCCGTGTACTAGATTGCGGTACCGTGTGTACCTGTATAGTACAACGCGGTACCGTGTGCACCTTGTTTAAATTCTCCGGTGGTACCAGTGTGTCATGGTGTAATACACCGTTTGTACCGAGATGTACCGAGTGTACCCGTGTACTAGATCGCGGTACCGTCTGTACCTGTGTAGTACAATGCGGGTACCGGTGTGCACCTTGTGTAATTCCCCCCTTGGTGCCGTGTGTAATGGTGTAATTGCCCGTGGTACCGTGTGTCATGGTGTAATACACCGTTGTACCGGATGTACCTAGTGTACCCGTGTACTAGATCGCGGTACCCGTCTGTACCTGTATAGTACAACGCGGTACCGTGTGCACCTTGTTTAATTCTCCGTGTTACCGTGTGTCATGGTGTAATACACACGTTGTACGGATGTACCGAGTGTACCCGTGTACTAGATCGCGGTACCGTCTGTACCTGTATAGTACAACGCGGTACCGTGTGCACCTTGTTTAATTCCCCGTGGTACCGTGTGTCATGGTGTAATACGCCGTTGTACCGGATGTACCGAGTGTACCCGTGTACTAGATCGCGGTACCGTCTGTACCTGTGTAGTACAACGCGGTACCGGTGTGCACCTTGTTTAATTCCCCGCGGTACCGTGTGTCATGGTGTAATACACCGTTGTACCGGATGTACCGAGTGTACCGTGTACTAGATCGCGGTACCGTCTGTACCTGTTTAGTACAATGCGGTACCGTGTGCACCTTGTGTAATTCACCGTGGTACCGTGTGTCATGGTGTAATACACCGTTGTACCGGATTGTACCGAGTGTACCCGTATACTAGATCGCGGTACCGTCTCTGTACCTGTATAGTACAAACGCGGTACCGTGTGCACCTTGTTTAATTCCCCGTGGTACCGTGTGTCATGGTGTAATACACCGTTGTACCGGATGTACCTGAGTGTAGCCGTGTACTAGATCGCGGTACCGTCTGTACCTGTGTAGTACAACGCGGTACCGTGTGCACCTTGTTTAATTCCCTGCGGTACCGTGTGTCATGGTGTAATACACCGTTGTACCGGATGTACCGAGTGTACTCGTATACTAGATCTCGGAACCGTGTGTACCTGTGTAGTACAATGCGGTACCGTGTGCACCTTGTTTAATTCCCCGTGGTATCGTGTGTCATGGTGTAATACACCGTTGTACGGATGTACCGAGTGTACCCGTGTACTAGATCGCGGTACCGTCTGTACCTGTGTAGTACAACGCGGTACCGTGTGCACCTTGGTTTAATTCCCCGCGGTACCGTGTGTCATGGTGTAATACACCGTGGTACCGGATGTACCGAGTGTACCCGTGTACTAGATCGCGGTACCGTGTGTGGCCTGTGTAGTACAATGCGGTACCGTGTGCAGCCTTGTTTAAATTCCCCGATGGTGACCGTGTGTCATGGTGTAATACACCGTTGTACCGGATGTACCGAGTGTACCCGTGTACTAGATTGCGGTACCGTCTGTACCTGTATAGTACAACGCGGTACCCGTGTGCACCTTATGTAATTCCCCGTGGTACCGTGTGTCATGGTGTAATACACCGTTGTACCGGACTGTACCGAGTGTACCCGTGTACTAGATCGCGGTACCGTCTGTACCTGTGTAGTATAATGCGGTACCGTGTGCACCTTGTGTAATTCCCCCTTGGTGCCGTGTGTATGGTGTAATTGCCCGTGGTACCGTGTGTCATGGTGTAATACACCGTTGTACCGGATGTACCTAGTGTACCCGTGTACTAGATCGCGGTACCGTCTGTACCTGTATAGTACAAACGCGGTACCGGTGTGCACCTTGTTGTAATTCTCCGTGTTACCGTGTGTCATGGTGTAATACACCGTTGTACCGGATGTACCGAGTGTACCCGTGTACTAGATCGCGGTACCGTCTGTACTGTATAGTACAACGCGGTACCGTGGTGCACCTTGTTTAATTCCCAGTGGTACCGTGTGTCCATGGTGTAATTACGCCGTTGTACCGGATGTACCGAGTGTACCCGTGTACTAGATCGCGGTACCGGTCTGTACCTGTGGTAGTACAACGCGGGTACCGTGTGCACCTTGTTTAATTCCCCGCGGTTACCGTGTGTCATGGTGTAATACACCGTTGTACCGGATGTACCGAGTGTACCCGTGTACTAGATCGCGGTACCGTGTGTACCTGTGTAATACAGATATGGTAC
>JASEVX010000614.1:0-77066 GCA_031761405.1 Serripes groenlandicus
CAATTACATATTGCATTCTGTGGACCAGTTAGAAAACATTGCTTTTATTATATACTTATATATTTTCCAGAGAGCTGGAAACTGGGTCACACCTGTTGTAGGTTTGTGTGAGAATATTGACCTAGATAAATTAACGTTAAATAAATCAGAGGTATGTACAAACATCATTATCCCTTTTCTACATACAACAAATCAGCAGCAGATGACTTTTAAACTATTGGGCAAATATGTGAAAAATTGCCTTAACCCTTTCCCACATATAGACGCTTTCTGATGCCTCTGCAGCAGACGACTTTTAAAAACATTGTGACAAAAGGAGAAATTGCTCAAAACAAGCAATTTCTCCTTTTGACAATATATTTTCAACTTTGTTCAGCAATTTTTATCTACATTTATAGTGATATTCTGTGATTTCACCTAGATGTTTTCAAAGTCGTCTGCTGCATATTTGGTGTATGTTGGAAAGAGTTAAATGAGTGTTTAACTTAATATAGAGTTGACAACATTGTGGTTAAAGGTGAAATAACTCATTATAAACAGTTGCTCCTTAAGCTACAATGACTGTGAAAAGGAGTCGAATGCATCTGGGTGTAGGAAAGGGTTAAAGTTTGGCAAATATGTTATTTTTAAAAATTCTCCTTTTGCAACAATGTTTTCATTTCATAAGACGTCTGCTGTAGATGCATCAGAATGCGTCAGAATGCGTCATCATGTGGGAAAGGGATAAAATCAAATACAAATCCCACTCCAAGTTTCTCTCAACATAGTGAAACATAATGTAAGGTAATACAGGATATAACTGAATTTAGATTTTTATAATACATTTAATATATATACTTTGTATCATTTTCCAAGTATGCAAAGTTAATGCCTGAGTTGATACACATATGTTTGACATATTCAAATTAAAACATAGATCAGTCATGGAGAATAATTTGATATAAGGAAAGGATGACTTAATACATGTTGTTACAAGATCATTATAGTTACCACCACTTTGCATGAAGCCACATATTGTAGAAGTTTAACTTTAAAATAGAGTTGAAATTGTACTTTCACTTTTTCCCATAATGTCTTCAAATGTCATATGCTACAGGCGACATATTTCTACAAGCAAATATTCCAGATTTTCAAAAGTGGCTGCTGCAGATTTATAAAAATCTTGAAAATGTCTTTAAATGAAAGTGTGTTTGAATAGAGATGTTAACCTTGTGCTAAAAGGGGAAATTGTTCATTTTGAGCAAATTTTCTTTTTGCCACGTTTTCATAATTCATCTGCTAGATGTGTCAGAATGCGGCTGCAGCTAGAAAAGGATTAAATGAAGTAAATTGAAATAAAGTTATGTTGTTTTGTCATTAATGATTGTACTTGTTTCAGGTAGAGAATGTCTTTACAGTAACCATTAAATCCTTATGTGATCCGGCCAATCAGAGACAAACACAATGGCGTTACCCAGGGAATGCTGGCTACACCCTTCCTGTTTTCATTATTGGAGAGTATCGCATATGGGGTCTAACTGCCATTATACTTCACATGTTTATGCCATTGTTGGCACCGGACTTGTATAAGTTTAAATTAAAGCATAGGAGATAACGATAGTGAGGAGTGTTAGGATTAAACACATTACCTATAAATCTTTACCACATACAACAAATCGAGGGCTTGGTGTGAAAGGGTTGTAACTAAAATCGGTATTTTTTTACCAAGGTTAGTCACCTCGTCATAAAGTCTTTATAAGCGTTAAATCATTTTTCTTGGTAAACAATGGAAATTCAGGTGCCATTGCTCGTTCTGAGCAATGGCATCTAAATTTGCATTGTTTACAAAGGGGTCAAAATTGCCCCTAAACCAGGGTTTTCAAAATAGGTTTTTAGTTACAACTGTTTCACGCCAAGCCCTCAAATATAAATAGCAGATGACTTGGCAAACATATTAAAGACCTCTATAAATGAAAATGTAATTACTGAAAAATGAAGGGATTAAAGGTAAGATATGGTTCAATTGCACTAAAACCAACATTAAGTGGAATACAGTGGTACAGTGGTAGAGTGTCGGCCTCTTGTACCAAAGGTCCCGGGTTCGAATACTGTGATGAGCAGGTTCTGCCTTTTGGATTTTTCCACACAAACGGCGCGAGTAATGGCTATGTCTCCAGAAAGCAGACATTGAGTGTGATTAATATAAGCGTAAAGCTCGTTTCACAATTGATGTAGAATAAGTTTAAACTATAACCAACATTAGGGACTTTGTGACTAGCAAAGATTCCAATGAGCATGAACCTTTTGTCAGTCTGGTCAGGATCTTCTCTGTGTTAAATCAGAGACATATAAATGCATGTACAGCCCAACCAGTGTTTAAAGACCTTTCATGTGAAGGGAACAATCTGGTCTTTGTTCACAGGTGGTCTTTAATTGTAGGATCATTTATACAAAAACATAGTAATTGTGAAATTAAAGGTGTGGTTGTTATAGACAGGGAATTGCTATACAAAGGTGGTCTTAAGTGCAGGTTTGACTGTATTTATATGTCTCTGTTTTAATATAGTTGTCCAAACATCTAGATAGTCCACAAAGCTCTAGATAAGGAGCATTGTTCATGCTCTAAAATTATTATTTGACCTCCAAAACCTTTGTTGTTGGTACTCAAGAGAATCGTCTCGCTGAGACGATTCTTTTGAGTACCCACAACATAGGTTTTCATGAGTGCTAAGCGAGATATCTTATAAGAAAGGTCCATTTACTCCTCCTTATCTAGTCCTCTGTATAGTAGTCCAGCTGGAGAAGACTCATTACCGAAAAGAGACTATGCTGGAATTTAATGTGATCTAATTAACATTTCAAAACTTACAAAGGTTGGTTATTGTGTGACGTGTCTCATTTAATATTAACCCTTTCCCTCATACGAAAAATCTGCAGCAGACGACTTTGAACTTATTTTGTCAAAAAATAGAAAATCTCCATAGTTAAATGGATAACCACCTATGACAAAAAGTGGAAAACATTGTGGCAAAAGGAGAAATTGCACGTTTCAAAAAGCTGTCTCTGCTGCAGAAGCGTCAGAAAGTATATATATGAGGGAAAGGGCTAAGATAATTTTGTTTTGTTTTTCATTTTAAAATATAGTCTAAAAGTCAATTCCTAGTCATTGTTCACACCACTCTATGTTAGCCCATCATCAGCAAGGACTACAATGGAAATGAAGGATTTATTAAACTGTTTAGCTCACCTGAGCACGAAGTGCTCAATGGGAGTTATTTGGATTGCACTATATCTGGTGCGTGCATCCGTCAACATCTCCTCAGTAACCTGTGGGTCAATTGGGATGAAAAATCACAGCAAGCATCCTCTCAATGTACTCTCCAGAATTCATTCAAATTTGTTTGATCCATGAAAAATTCTGGTTTCCATGGCACCCAAATGAAAAACCTTTAAATTTCCTCTGCTCACAAAATGGTTGGCCGATTTTCGAATAAATTTGTAGAAATATTCCTTGGTTGACCCTGTATCAGATTCGTTCAAGCCATGTTGATTGTTAAAAAAAACAGGGGGCGGGGCTGTTTTGCCTAATATGGCTAAAGTGAAAACTTTAAAAATCTTCTCCCCTCAAAGTGTCTGGCCGATTTTCAAATAGTTTTGTAGAAATGTTCCTAGGGTGATCCCTTACCAGATACCTTCAAGCCATGTTGATTGGTTTAAAAACATGACCACCAAGGGAGCGGGGCTGTTTTACCTTATATGGCTAATGTGAACAAAATCTCCTCCCAAACTATCTGGTCGGTTTTCTGCCAAATAAATTTGACAGACAACATAGGGTTGGGTTGTTTCACCTTGTGGCAGTGGAGCACAACTGGTCCGTTTGGGCCTCTAGTTTGGCTTCGAATGAGTAATTGTGCTTGACATTATGAGTCGAACGGAATAAATCAGGTGAGCCATCATACCCTCTTGTTTGTTTCATACATAGTTCATTATTCCTGATCATCAAATAATTGATTGTAAATGTATGTCTTGTTTTAATGTATTTGTTAGTAATGTAATTTATCATTAGACCGAAATAAATTATTATTTTTATAACGTTTGAGTACTTTGATACTATCAGAAACGAAAATGTGTACCTCTGATTACCAAAATGTTCCTTAAAACTTTCACGGATAAATTATATAACAAATATGCAGCAGACTACTTTAAAAGTTGTCTGTTTCAGTGAAGAAAGCACAAGTACCGGATGGAATTCCATCTCTTTTTCTGAAGGAATTATTTCCAGCACTCGCTATAGTCTTCCGTGCCTCCCTCCAGCAAGACAAAGCCCCTGATATGATATGATTCAAATTGGCGATACTTGAAATATTTACCCACGTTTGATTGTTTAAAACTGCAAGACGATCCATCTAAGGTGTCAATAATGTACATAACATGTCAAACTGATTAAAGTGTTCGATACAATACCGATGGTTATGTTCCGAAATGCCGTAGCTTCATCTTGTAAAACATGTAGTTAATGTTTTTAGCTCTACTGGCCAAAGGCCAGAAGGGCTTATGTCGTGGCGATTTGTCCGTCGTCCGTGCGTGCGTGCGTCCGTGCGTCCGTAAACAATTTCTTGTTAACACGATACAGTCTTCACTTTTGATTGTATCTCAACCAAACTTATACAGTAGTTAGATATCCATGAGAGCTCGGTTCCTTTCGAAAACCAGCCAGATCCGCCCATGCAAGACTGGATTATGGCCCTTGAAATGGTCAAAATTGCTATAAAAGAGCTTGTTAACACGATACAGTCTTCACGTTTGATTGTATCTCAACCAAACTTATACAGTAGTTAGATATCCATGAGAGCTCGGTTCCTTTCGAAAACCAGCCAGATCCGCCCATGCATGACTGGATTATGGCCCTTGAAATGGTCAAAATTGCTATAAAAGAGCTTGTTAACACGATACAGTCTTCACTTTTGATTGTATCTCAACCAAACTTATACAGTAGTAAGATATCCATGAGAGCTCGGTTCCTTTCGTAAACCAGCCAGATCCGCCCATGCAAGACTGGATTATGGCCCTTGAAATTGTCCAAATTGCTATAATTGAGCATGTGAACACAATAGAGGCTCCATTTACTATCTGATCTTCACCAAACTTAGATAGTAGTTAAATATTGATGAGAGCTTGGTTCCTTTTGAAAACCAACTAGATCCGCCCATGCAAGACTGGATTATGGCCCATGAATTTGTAAAAATTGCTATAATACAGCTTGTGAACACAAAAGAGCCCCCATTTACTATCCAATCTTCACCATACATACATGCTCTGGATTGGAAATGACCAAAGAACCATACCAGTAGAGCATAGGCCCTCATGGGCCTCTTGTTTAGAATTATACATCCATCAAACTAATCCATCGTTTTTGCCGTGTAATTAACAGATTTCGTATTTATGTTGATTAGCAATCTGGTACTGAGAACATGTCTTGCCCATTTTCAACAATATTTTAGTTATTCACAGAAAGGTTAAATTTTTCCTATTGGGCAGTTTCACATTTCTACTCTAATAACGACCTTCGACCTTCACGACGGTCCCTGTCGGATTTGTCATGTTTTGAATGATTTGACAGTATTTCAGTTGTGTGTGTACATGGTTATCAGAACTAAGTGATCAATTGAATGAAATCTGAGCACAATACTGACGTAGTTCTCGAATTCACCGGTTGAACGGGAATGTAAATGCGAGGACTGTGCACTTGAACAAAAAAAGACAATAATAAGATAACTTTACAGAAAAAATTGCTTTTATAAACTCTTAGTTGGCGAAGCATGCACAAATAGGTCGAATATATGAATACTTTGTGATCGAATATTCAAATACTAATACTAATTTTGGTATTGGTTGCTATCCCTAATTTAAATCATTGTGGCACAAGGAGAAATTACTCATAATGAGAAATATCGATATTTTTGTTACAATAATTTCACTCAATTCTTTTATAACATTGTACCATATTTTCTATGTTGATTGTTTGATTGATTGATTAGGGTCTAATGCCGTTTCCAACAATTGTTCAGTCATATCAAGGCGACCGGTTCACCTACTCATGCGTTTCCTGGTTTTTCCCACACCAGTACACCACACAACATACTTTCCAAGCATGGCTGCTTTTCCACATAGACTGTTAAATAGCCCATTGGTGAAAGACGAATGACGCATATCACAGTGTCTTTTGTCAAACGTAGGAAAGACTGTTGGCCGAGCTGGGATTCGAACCCACAACCCCTTGATTGACAGCCTGCGTCGTTTTAGGCCAATTTCCACATCATTCAAGTCATACCACCCCGTCAGTTCACACACTCGTGATTCCTGGGTGAATCAACCCAGCTATGCAATAGACCTGAACACATTGTGGCAAGAGAAGCAATTGCCCGCCATGCTTTAAAATGTCGTTTTGTTTGCATTGTATGGGTTTTGATCTTGGAAGCGAGTTGTTCCATGACTAAATAAGTGTGGAAAGTGGCATAAAGTATATGCATGTGGGAAAGGGTTAGTATCTGTTCACTCACGGGTCTTCGCACCTCTGCAGGCCAAATCCCTTTCGGCGGTACAGTGAACGATTTTCCCATAACCCCATTCCCACATACATACACTTCCTATAAATGAACTATCGAAAACATTGTGATAAAAACAGCCATTGCTCATCATGTTTTCAAAGGTCGTTTTGCTTGCATTGTTGGGGTTTTAGGCCGTTTTCAACAGCATGTATTCCCAATCGCCCTCACAGTTCACATACTCGTGTGTTTTGGGTGATTCTACACAGCTAGGCAATAGGACTGAAAACAGTGTGGTAAGAGGAGCCATTGATTACCGTGTTTTCAAAGGTCGTTTTGATTACGTTGTTGGTTGTCTTAGGTCGTTTTCGACAGCATTTATGTTAAATACCCCATCACTGCTCACACGCTCATGCTTCCTGGGTGAATCAACCAATCCACGCGATAAGACTGAAAACAGTGCGGTATAAGGAGCCATTGCTCATCATGTTTTCAAAGGTCGTTTTGAGTGCACTGTACGGAGTTTTAGGCCGTTTTCAACAGCAGTTATGTCCAATCACTCTCACAGTTCACAAACTAATGGGACCTGGGAGAATCAACCCAGCTATGCGTTAGGACTGAAAACAGTGTGGAAAGATGAGCCATTGCTAATCATGATTTCAAAGGTCGTTTCGTTTTTATTGTTGGGTGTTTTACGCCGGTTTCAACATCATATATGTCAAATCACCCGTACTGTCCACATACTCATGCGTCCTGGGTAATTCAAGCCAGCTACTCAATAGTACTGAACACAAGTTGTGACAAAGGGAGCAATTGCCCGCCCTGCTTTCAGAGGTCGTTTTGTTGGTATTGTTGGGTGTTTTAGGCCGTTTTCCACATCATTCCAGTCATACCACCCCGTCAGTTCACACACTCGTGGTGATCCCTCGGTGAATCAATCCAGCTATGCAATAGACCTGAACACATTGTGGCAAGAGAAGCAATTGCCCGCCATGCTTTAAAATGTCGTTTTGTTCGCACACACTCATGTTTTTTGAGTGATTCTACCCAGTTAGGCAGTAGGACTGAAAACAGTGTGGTAATAGGAGCCATTGCTCATCATGTCTTCAAAGGTCGTTTTGATTGCGTTGCTGGGTGTTTTACGCCGTTTCCAACATCATATATGTCAAATCGCACGCACTGTTCACATGCTCATGCTTCCTGGGTGATTCAACCCAGCTATGCGTTAGGACTGAAAACATTGTGGAAAGAGGAGCCATTGCTAATCATGATTTAAAAGGTCGTTTTGTTTGTATTGTTGGGTGTTTTACTCCGTTTTCAACATCATATATGTCAAATCACACGCACTGTTCACATACTCATGCGTCCTGGGTGATTCAACCCAGTTACTCAATATTACTGAACACACTGTGACAAAGGGAGCAATTGCCCATCCTGCTTTCAGAAATCGTTTTGTTGGTATTGTTGGGTGTTTTAGGCCGATTTCCACATCATTCAAGTCATAACACCCCGTCAGTTCACACACTCGTGATTCCTGGGTGAATCAACCCAGCTATGCAATAGACCTGAACACATTGTGGCAAGAGAAGCAATTGCCCGCCATGCTTTAAAATGTCGTTTTGTTTACATTGTATGGTTTTTGATCTTGGAAGCGAGTTGTTCCATGACTAAATAAGTGTGGAAAGTGGCATAAAGTATATGCATGTGGGAAAGGGTTAGTATCTGTTCACTCACGGGTCTTCGCACCTCTGCAGGCCAAATCCCTTTCGGCGGTACAGTGAACGATTTTCCCATAACCCCATTCCCACATACATACACTTCCTATAAATGAACTATCGAAAACATTGTGATAAAAACAGCCATTGCTCATCATGTTTTCAAAGGTCGTTTTGCTTGCATTGTTGGGGTTTTAGGTCGTTTTCGACAGCATTTATGTTAAATACCCCATCACTGCTCACACGCTCATGCTTCCTGGGTGAATCAACCAATCCACGCGATAAACTGAAAACAGTGCGGTATAAGGAGCCATTGCTCATCATGTCTTCAAAGGTCGTTTTGATTGCGTTGCTGGGTGTTTTACGCCGTTTCCAACATCATATATGTCAAATCGCACGCACTGTTCACATGCTCATGCTTCCTGGGTGATTCAACCCAGCTATGCGTTAGGACTGAAAACAGTGTGGAAAGAGGAGCCATTGCTAATCATGATTTAAAAGGTCGTTTTGTTTGTATTGTTGGGTGTTTTACTCCGTTTTCAACATCATATATGTCAAATCACACGCACTGTTCACATACTCATGCGTCCTGGGTGATTCAACACAGCTACTCAATAGTACTGAACACACTGTGACAAAGGGAGCAATTACCCGTCCTGCTTTCAGAAGTCGTTTTGTTGGTATTGTTGGGTGTTTTAGGCCGATTTCCACATCATTCAAGTCATACCACCCCGTCAGTTCACACACTCGTGATTCCTGGGTGAATCAACCCAGCTATGCAATAGACCTGAACACATTGTGGCAAGAGAAGCAATTGCCCGCCATGCTTTAAAATGTCGTTTTGTTTGCATTGTATGGGTTTTGATCTTGGAAGCGAGTTGTTCCATGACTAAATAAGTGTGGAAAGTGGCATAAAGTATATGCATGTGGGAAAGGGTTAGTATCTGTTCACTCACGGGTCTTCGCACCTCTGCAGGCCAAATCCCTTTCGGCGGTACAGTGAATGATTTTCCCATAACCCCATTACCACATACATACACTTCCTATAAATGAACTATCGAAAACATTGTGATAAAAACAGCCATTGCTCATCATGTTTTCAAAGGTCGTTTTGCTTGCATTGTTGGGGTTTTAGGCCGTTTTCAACAGCATGTATGCCCAATCGCCATCACAGTGCACATACTCGTGTGTTTTGGCTGATTCTACACAGCTAGGCAATAGGACTGAAAACAGTGTGGTAAGAGGAGGCATTAATACCGTGTTTTCAAAGGTCGTTTTGATTGCGTTGTTGGTTGTCTTATGTCGTTTTCGACAGCATTTATGTTAAATACCCCATCACTGCTCACACGCTCATGCTTCCTGGGTGAATCAACCAATCCACGCGATAAGACTGAAAACAGTCCGGTATAAGGAGCCATTGCTCATCATGTTTTCAAAGGTCGTTTTGAGTGCATTGTACGGAGTTTTAGGCCGTTTTCAACAGCAGTTATGTCCAATCACTCTCACAGTTCACAAACTAATGGGACCTGGGAGAATAAACCCAGCTATGCGTTAGGACTGAAAACAGTGTGGAAAGATGAGCCATTGCTAATCATGATTTCAAAGGTCGTTTCGTTTGTATTGTTTGTTGTTTTACGCCGGTTTCAACATCATATATGTCAAATCACCCGCACTGTCCACATACTCATGCGTCCTGGGTAATTCAAGCCAGCTACTCAATAGTACTGAACACACTGTGACAAAGGGAGCAATTGCCCGCCCTGCTTTCAGAGGTCGTTTTGTTGGTATTGTTGGGTGTTTTAGGCCGTTTTCCACATCATTCCAGTCATACCACCCCGTCAGTTCACACACTCGTAATCCCTCGGTGAATCAATCCAGCTATGCAATAGACCTGAACAAATTGTGGCAAGAGAAGCAATTGCCCGCCATGCTTTAAAATGTCGTTTTGTTCGCACACACTCATGTTTTTTGAGTGATTCTACCCAGCTAGGCAGTAGGACTGAAAACAGTGTGGTAATAGGAGCCATTGCTCATCATGTTTTCAAAGGTCGTTTTGATTGCGTTGCTGGGTGTTTTACGCCGTTTCCAACATCATATATGTCAAATCGCACGCACTGTTCACATGCTCATGCTTCCTGGGTGATTCAACCCAGCTATGCGTTTGGACTGAAAACAGTGTGGAAAGAGGAGCCATTGCTAATCATGATTTAAAAGGTCGTTTTGTTTGTATTGTTGGGTGTTTTACTCCGTTTTCAACATCATATATGTCAAATCACACGCACTGTTCACATACTCATGCGTCCTGGGTGATTCAACCCAGCTTCTCAATAGTACTGAACACACTGTGACAAAGGGAGCAATTGCCCGTCCTGCTTTCAGAAGTCGTTTTGTAGGTATTGTTGGGTGTTTTAGGCCGATTTCCACATCATTCAAGTCATACCACCCCGTCAGTTCACACACTCGTGATTCCTGGGTGAATCAACCCAGCTATGCAATAGACCTGAACACATTGTGGCAAGAGAAGTAATTGCCCGCCATGCTTTAAAATGTCGTTTTGTTTGCATTGTATGGGTTTTGATCTTGGAAGCGAGTTGTTCCATGACTAAATAAGTGTGGAAAGTGGCATAAAGTATATGCATGTGGGAAAGGGTTAGTATCTGTTCACTCACGGGTCTTCGCACCTCTGCCGGCCAAATCCCTTTCGGCGGTACAGTGAACGATTTTCCCATAACCCCATTCCCACATACATACACTTCCTATAAATGAACTATCGAAAACATTGTGATAAAAACAGCCATTGCTCATCATGTTTTCAAAGGTCGTTTTGCTTGCATTGTTGGGCTTTTAGGCCGTTTTCAACAGCATGTATGCCCAATCGCCCTCACAGTTCACATACTCGTGTGTTTTGGGTGATTCTACACAGCTAGGCAATAGGACTGAAAACAGTGTGGTAAGAGGAGCCATTGATTACCGTGTTTTCAAAGGTCGTTTTGATTACGTTGTTGGTTGTCTTAGGTCGTTTTCGACAGCATTTATGTTAAATACCCCATCACTGCTCACACGCTCATGCTTCCTTGGTGAATCAACCAATCCACGCGATAAGACTGAAAACAGTGCGGTATAAGGAGCCATTACTCATCATGTTTTCAAAGGTCGTTTTGAGTGCACTGTACGGAGTTTTAGGCCGTTTTCAACAGCAGTTATGTCCAATCACTCTCACAGTTCACAAACTAATGGGACCTGGGAGAATCAACGCAGCTATGCGTTAGGACTGAAAACAGTGTGGTAATAGGAGCCATTGCTCATCATGTCTTCAAAGGTCGTTTTGATTGCGTTGCTGGGTGTTTTACGCCGTTTCCAACATCATATATGTCAAATCGCACGCACTGTTCACATGCTCATGCTTCCTGGGTGATTCAACCCAGCTATGCGTTAGGACTGAAAACATTGTGGAAAGAGGAGCCATTGCTAATCATGATTTAAAAGGTCGTTTTGTTTGTATTGTTGGGTGTTTTACTCCGTTTTCAACATCATATATGTCAAATCACACGCACTGTTCACATACTCATGCGTCCTGGGTGATTCAACCCAGTTACTCAATATTACTGAACACACTGTGACAAAGGGAGCAATTGCCCATCCTGCTTTCAGAAATCGTTTTGTTGGTATTGTTGGGTGTTTTAGGCCGATTTCCACATCATTCAAGTCATAACACCCCGTCAGTTCACACACTCGTGATTCCTGGGTGAATCAACCCAGCTATGCAATAGACCTGAACACATTGTGGCAAGAGAAGCAATTGCCCGCCATGCTTTAAAATGTCGTTTTGTTTACATTGTATGGTTTTTGATCTTGGAAGCGAGTTGTTCCATGACTAAATAAGTGTGGAAAGTGGCATAAAGTATATGCATGTGGGAAAGGGTTAGTATCTGTTCACTCACGGGTCTTCGCACCTCTGCAGGCCAAATCCCTTTCGGCGGTACAGTGAACGATTTTCCCATAACCCCATTCCCACATACATACACTTCCTATAAATGAACTATCGAAAACATTGTGATAAAAACAGCCATTGCTCATCATGTTTTCAAAGGTCGTTTTGCTTGCATTGTTGGGGTTTTAGGTCGTTTTCGACAGCATTTATGTTAAATACCCCATCACTGCTCACACGCTCATGCTTCCTGGGTGAATCAACCAATCCACGCGATAAACTGAAAACAGTGCGGTATAAGGAGCCATTGCTCATCATGTCTTCAAAGGTCGTTTTGATTGCGTTGCTGGGTGTTTTACGCCGTTTCCAACATCATATATGTCAAATCGCACGCACTGTTCACATGCTCATGCTTCCTGGGTGATTCAACCCAGCTATGCGTTAGGACTGAAAACAGTGTGGAAAGAGGAGCCATTGCTAATCATGATTTAAAAGGTCGTTTTGTTTGTATTGTTGGGTGTTTTACTCCGTTTTCAACATCATATATGTCAAATCACACGCACTGTTCACATACTCATGCGTCCTGGGTGATTCAACCCAGCTTCTCAATAGTACTGAACACACTGTGACAAAGGGAGCAATTGCCCGTCCTGCTTTCAGAAGTCGTTTTGTAGGTATTGTTGGGTGTTTTAGGCCGATTTCCACATCATTCAAGTCATACCACCCCGTCAGTTCACACACTCGTGATTCCTGGGTGAATCAACCCAGCTATGCAATAGACCTGAACACATTGTGGCAAGAGAAGCAATTGCCCGCCACGCGATAAGACTGAAAACAGTCCGGTATAAGGAGCCATTGCTCATCATGTTTTCAAAGGTCGTTTTGAGTGCATTGTACGGAGTTTTAGGCCGTTTTCAACAGCAGTTATGTCCAATCACTCTCACAGTTCACAAACTAATGGGACCTGGGAGAATAAACCCAGCTATGCGTTAGGACTGAAAACAGTGTGGAAAGATGAGCCATTGCTAATCATGATTTCAAAGGTCGTTTCGTTTGTATTGTTTGTTGTTTTACGCCGGTTTCAACATCATATATGTCAAATCACCCGCACTGTCCACATACTCATGCGTCCTGGGTAATTCAAGCCAGCTACTCAATAGTACTGAACACACTGTGACAAAGGGAGCAATTGCCCGCCCTGCTTTCAGAGGTCGTTTTGTTGGTATTGTTGGGTGTTTTAGGCCGTTTTCCACATCATTCCAGTCATACCACCCCGTCAGTTCACACACTCGTAATCCCTCGGTGAATCAATCCAGCTATGCAATAGACCTGAACAAATTGTGGCAAGAGAAGCAATTGCCCGCCATGCTTTAAAATGTCGTTTTGTTCGCACACACTCATGTTTTTTGAGTGATTCTACCCAGCTAGGCAGTAGGACTGAAAACAGTGTGGTAATAGGAGCCATTGCTCATCATGTTTTCAAAGGTCGTTTTGATTGCGTTGCTGGGTGTTTTACGCCGTTTCCAACATCATATATGTCAAATCGCACGCACTGTTCACATGCTCATGCTTCCTGGGTGATTCAACCCAGCTATGCGTTTGGACTGAAAACAGTGTGGAAAGAGGAGCCATTGCTAATCATGATTTAAAAGGTCGTTTTGTTTGTATTGTTGGGTGTTTTACTCCGTTTTCAACATCATATATGTCAAATCACACGCACTGTTCACATACTCATGCGTCCTGGGTGATTCAACCCAGCTTCTCAATAGTACTGAACACACTGTGACAAAGGGAGCAATTGCCCGTCCTGCTTTCAGAAGTCGTTTTGTAGGTATTGTTGGGTGTTTTAGGCCGATTTCCACATCATTCAAGTCATACCACCCCGTCAGTTCACACACTCGTGATTCCTGGGTGAATCAACCCAGCTATGCAATAGACCTGAACACATTGTGGCAAGAGAAGTAATTGCCCGCCATGCTTTAAAATGTCGTTTTGTTTGCATTGTATGGGTTTTGATCTTGGAAGCGAGTTGTTCCATGACTAAATAAGTGTGGAAAGTGGCATAAAGTATATGCATGTGGGAAAGGGTTAGTATCTGTTCACTCACGGGTCTTCGCACCTCTGCCGGCCAAATCCCTTTCGGCGGTACAGTGAACGATTTTCCCATAACCCCATTCCCACATACATACACTTCCTATAAATGAACTATCGAAAACATTGTGATAAAAACAGCCATTGCTCATCATGTTTTCAAAGGTCGTTTTGCTTGCATTGTTGGGCTTTTAGGCCGTTTTCAACAGCATGTATGCCCAATCGCCCTCACAGTTCACATACTCGTGTGTTTTGGGTGATTCTACACAGCTAGGCAATAGGACTGAAAACAGTGTGGTAAGAGGAGCCATTGATTACCGTGTTTTCAAAGGTCGTTTTGATTACGTTGTTGGTTGTCTTAGGTCGTTTTCGACAGCATTTATGTTAAATACCCCATCACTGCTCACACGCTCATGCTTCCTTGGTGAATCAACCAATCCACGCGATAAGACTGAAAACAGTGCGGTATAAGGAGCCATTACTCATCATGTTTTCAAAGGTCGTTTTGAGTGCACTGTACGGAGTTTTAGGCCGTTTTCAACAGCAGTTATGTCCAATCACTCTCACAGTTCACAAACTAATGGGACCTGGGAGAATCAACGCAGCTATGCGTTAGGACTGAAAACAGTGTGGAAAGACGAGCCATTGCTAATCATGATTTCAAAGGTCGTTTCGTTTGTATTGTTGGGTGTTTTACGCCGGTTTCAACATCATATATGTCAAATCACCCGTACTGTCCACATACTCAGGCGTCCTGGGTAATTCAAGCCAGCTACTCAATAGTACTGAACACACTGTGACAAAGGGAGCAATTGCCCGCCCTGCTTTCAGAGGTCGTTTTGTTGGTATTGTTGGGTGTTTTAGGCCGTTTTCCACATCATTCCAGTCATACCACCCCGTCAGTTCACACACTCGTGATCCCTCGGTGAATCAATCCAACTATGCAATAGACCTGAACACATTGTGGCAAGAGAAGCAATTGCCCGCCATGCTTTAAAATGTCTTTTTTGTTCGCACACACTCATGGTTTTTGAGTGATTCTACCCAGCTAGGCAGTAGGACTGAAAACAGTGTTGTAATAGGAGCCATTGCTCATCATGTCCTCAAAGGTAGTTTTGATTGCGTTGCTGGGTGTTTTACGCCGTTTCCAACATCATATATGTCAAATCGCACGCACTGTTCACATGCTCATGCTTCCTGGGTGATTCAACCCAGCTATGCGTAGGACTGAAAACAGTGTGGAAAGAGGAGCCATTGCTAATCATGATTTAAAAGGTCGTTTTGTTTGTATTGTTGGGTGTTTACTCCTTTTTCAACATCATATATGTCAAATCACACGCACTGTTCACATACTCATGCGTCCTGGGTGATTCAACCCAGCTACTCAATAGTACTGAACACACTGTGACAAAGGGAGCAATTGCCCGTCCTGCTTTCAGAAGTCGTTTTGTTGGTATTGTTGGGTGTTTTAGGCCGATTTCCACATCATTCAAGTCATACCACCCCGTCAGTTCACACACTCGTGATTCCTGGGTGAATCAACCCAGCTACGCAATAGACCTGAACACATTGTGGCAAGAGAAGCAATTGCCCGCCATGCTTTAAAATGTCGGTTTTTTTGCATTGTATGGGTTTTGATCTTGGAAGCGAGTTGTTCCATGACTAAATAAGTGTGGAAAGTGGCATAAAGTATATGCATGTGGGAAAGGGTTAGTATCTGTTCACTCACGGGTCTTCGCACCTCTGCAGGCCAAATCCCTTTCGGCGGTACAGTGAACGATTTTCCCATAACCCCATTCCCACATACATACACTTCCTATAAATGAACTATCGAAAACATTGTGATAAAAACAGCCATTGCTCATCATGTTTTCAAAGCTCGTTTTGCTTGCATTTTTGGGGTTTTAGGCCGTTTTCAACAGCATGTATGCCCAATCGCCATCACAGTGCACATACTCGTGTGTTTTGGGTGATTCTACACAGCTAGGCAATAGGACTGAAAACAGTGTGGTAAGAGGAGCCATTGATTACCGTGTTTTCAAAGGTCGTTTTGATTGCGTTGTTGGTTGTCTTAGGTCGTTTTCGACAGCATTTATGTTAAATACCCCATCACTGCTCACACGCTCATGCTTCCTGGGTGAATCAACCAATCCACGCGATAAACTGAAAACAGTGCGGTATAAGGAGCCATTGCTCATCATGTTTTCAAAGGTCGTTTTGAGTGCACTGTACGGAGTTTTAGGCCGTTTTCAACAGCAGTTATGTCCAATCGATCTCACAGTTCACAAACTAATGGGACCTGGGAGAATCAACCCAGCTATGCGTTAGGACTGAAAACAGTTTGGAAAGATGAACCATTGCTAATCATGATTTCAAAGGTCGTTTCGTTTGTATTGTTGGGTGTTTTACGCCGGTTTCAACATCATATATGTCAAATCACCCGCACTGTCCACATACTCATGCGTCCTGGGTAATTCAAGCCAGCTACTCAATAGTACTGAACACACTGTGACAAAGGGAGCAATTGCCCGTCCTGCTTTCAGAAGTCGTTTTGTTGGTATTGTTGGGTGTTTTAGGACGATTTCCACAGCATTCAAGTCATACCACCCCGTCAGTTCACACACTCGTGATTTCTGGGTGAATCAACCCAGCTATGCAATAGACCTGAACACATTGTGGCAAGAGAAGCAATTGCCCGCCATGCTTTAAAATGTCGTTTTGTTTGCATTGTATGGGTTTTGATCTTGGAAGCGAGTTCTTCCATGACTAAATAAGTGTGGAAAGTGGCATAAAGTATATGCATGTGGGAAAGGGTTAGTATCTGTTCACTCACGGGTCTTCGCACCTCTGCAGGCTAAATTCCTTTCGGCGGTACAGTGAACGATTTTCCCATAACCCCATTCCCACATACATACACTTCCTATAAATGAACTATCGAAAACATTGTGATAAAAACAGCCATTGCTCATCATGTTTTCAAATGTCGTTTTGCTTGCATTGTTGGGATTTTAGGCCGTTTTCAACAGCATGTATGCCCAATCGGCATCACAGTGCACATACTCGTGTGTTTTGGGTGATTCTACACAGCTAGGCAATAGGACTGAAAACAGTGTGGTAAGAGGAGCCATTGCTAATCATGATTTAAAAGGTCGTTTTGTTTGTATTGTTGGGTGTTTTACTCCGTTTTCAACATCATATATGTCAAATCACACGCACTGTTCACATACTCATGCGTCCTGGGTGATTCAACACAGCTACTCAATAGTACTGAACACACTGTGACAAAGGGAGCAATTACCCGTCCTGCTTTCAGAAGTCGTTTTGTTGGTATTGTTGGGTGTTTTAGGCCGATTTCCACATCATTCAAGTCATACCACCCCGTCAGTTCACACACTCGTGATTCCTGGGTGAATCAATCCAGCTATGCAATAGACCTGAACACATTGTGGCAAGAGAAGCAATTGCCAGCCATGCTTTAAAATGTCGTTTTGTTCGCACACACTCATGTTTTTTGAGTGATTCTACCCAGCTAGGCAGTAGGACTGAAAACAGTGTGGTAATAGGAGCCATTGCTCATCATGTTTTCAAAGGTCGTTTTGATTGCGTTGCTGGGTGTTTTACGCCGTTTCCAACATCATATATGTTAAATCGCACGCACTGTTCACATGCTCATGCTTCCTGGGTGATTCAACCCAGCTATGCGTTTGGACTGAAAACAGTGTGGAAAGAGGAGCCATTGCTAATCATGATTTAAAAGGTCGTTTTGTTTGTATTGTTGGGTGTTTTACTCCGTTTTCAACATCATATATGTCAAATCACACGCACTGTTCACATACTCATGCGTCCTGGGTGATTCAACCCAGCTTCTTAATAGTACTGAACACACTGTGACAAAGGGAGCAATTGCCCGTCCTGCTTTCAGAAGTCGTTTTGTTGGTATTGTTGGGTGTTTTAGGCCGATTTCCACATCATTCAAGTCATACCACCCCGTCAGTTCACACACTCGTGATTCCTGGGTGAATCAACCCAGCTATGCAATAGACCTGAACACATTGTGGCAAGAGAAGCAATTGCCCGCCATGCTTTAAAATGTCGTTTTGTTTGCATTGTATGAGTTTTGATCTTGGAAGCGAGTTGTTCCATGACTAAATAAGTGTGGAAAGTGGCATAAAGTATATGCATGTGGGAAAGGGTTAGTATCTGTTCACTCACGGGTCTTCGCACCTCTGCCGGCCAAATCCCTTTCGGCGGTACAGTGAACGATTTTCCCATAACCCCATTCCCACATACATACACTTCCTATAAATGAACTATCGAAAACATTGTGATAAAAACAGCCATTGCTCATCATGTTTTCAAAGGTCGTTTTGCTTGCATTGTTGGGCTTTTAGGCCGTTTTCAACAGCATGTATGCCCAATCGCCCTCACAGTTCACATACTCGTGTGTTTTGGGTGATTCTACACAGCTAGGCAATAGGACTGAAAACAGTGTGGTAAGAGGAGCCATTGATTACCGTGTTTTCAAAGGTCGTTTTGATTGCGTTGTTGGTTGTCTTAGGTCGTTTTCGACAGCATTTATGTTAAATATCCTATCACTGCTCACACGCTCATGCTTCCTGGGTGAATCAACCAATCCACGCGATAGGACTGAAAACAGTGCGGTATAAGGAGCCATTGCTCATCATGTTTACAAAGGTCGTTTTGAGTGCACTGTACGGAGTTTTAGGCCGTTTTCAACAGCAGTTATGTCCAATCACTCTCTCAGTTCACAAACTAATGGGACCTGGGAGAATCAACCCAGGTATGCGTTAGGACTGAAAACAGTGTGGAAAGATGAGCCATTGCTAATCATGATTTCAAAGGTCGTTTCGTTTGTATTGTTTGTTGTTTTACGCCGGTTTCAACATCATATATGTCAAATCACCCGCACTGTCCACATACTCATGCGTCCTGGGTAATTCAAGCCAGCTACTCAATAGTACTGAACACACTGTGACAAAGGGAGCAATTGCCCGCCCTGCTTTCAGGGGTCGTTTTGTTGGTATTGTTGGGTGTTTCTACCCAGCTAGGCAGTAGGACTGAAAACAGTGTGGTAATAGGAGCCATTGCTCATCATGTCTTCAAAGGTCGTTTTGATTGCGTTGCTGGGTGTTTTACGCCGTTTCCAACATCATATATGTCAAATCGCACGCACTGTTTACATGCTCATGCTTCCTGGGTGATTCAACCCAGCTATGCGTTAGGACTGAAAACAGTGTGGAAAGAGGAGCCATTGCTAATCATGATTTAAAAGGTTGTTTTGTTTGTATTGTTGGGTGTTTTACCCCGTTTGCAACATCATATATGTCAAATCACACGCACTGTCCATATACTCATGCGTCCTGGGTGATTCAACCCAGCTACTCAATAGTACTGAACACACTGTGACATAGGGAGCAATTGCCCGTCCTGCTTTCAGAAGTCGTTTTGTTGGTATTGTTGGGTGTTTTAGGCCGATTTCCACATCATTCAAGTCATACCACCCCGTCAGTTTACACACTCGTGATTCCTGGGTGAATCAACCCAGCTATGCAATAGACCTGAACACATTGTGGCAAGAGAAGCAATTGCCCGTCATGCTTTAAAATGTCGTTTTGTTTGCATTGTATGGGTTTTGATCTTGGAAGCGAGTTGTTCCATGACTAAATAAGTGTGGAAAGTGGCATAAAGTATATGCATGTGGGAAAGGGTTAGTATCTGTTCACTCACGGGTCTTCGCACCTCTGCAGGCCAAATTCCTTTCGGCGGTACAGTGAACGATTTTCCCATAACCCCGTTCCCACATGCATATACTCCCTATAAATGAACTATCGAAAACATTGTGATAAAAACAGCCATTGCTCATCATGTTTTCAAAGGTCGTTTTGCTTGCATTGTCGGGGTTTTAGGCCGTTTTCAACAGCATGTATGCCCAATCGCCATCACAGTGCACATACTCGTGTTTTTTTGGGTGATTCTACACAGCTAGGCAATAGGACTGAAAACAGTGTGGTAAGAGGAGCGATTGCTTACCATGTTTTCAAAGGTCGTTTTGATTGCGTTGTTGGTTGTCTTAGGTCGTTTTCGACAGCATTTATGTTAAAATAACCCTCACTGCTCGCACACACACATGCTTCCTGGGTGAATCAACCAATCTACGCGATAAGACTGAACACAGCGCGGTATAAGGAGCCATTGCTCATCATGTTTTCAAAGGTCGTTTTGAGTGCACTGTACGGAGTTTTAGGCCGTTTTCAACAGCAGTTATGTCCAATCGACCTCACAGTTCACAAACTAATGGGCCCTGGGAGAACCAACCCAGCTATGCGTTTGGACTGAAAACAGTGTGGAAAGATGAGCCATTGCTAATCATGATTTCAAAGGTCGTTTCGTTTGTATTGTTGGGTGTTTTACGCCGGTTTCAACATCATATATGTCAAATCACCCGCACTGTTCACATACTCATGCGTCCTGGGTAATCCAACCCACCTACGCAATAGTACTGAACACACTGTGACAAAGGGAACAATTGCCCGCCCTGCTTTCAGAGGTCGTTTTGTTGGTATTGTTGGGTGTTTTAGGCCGTTTTCCACATCATTCCAGTCATACCACCGCGTCAGTTCACACACTCGTGATCCCTCGGCGAATCAATCCAGCTATGCAATAGACCTGATCACATTGTGGCAAGAGAAGCAATTGCCCGCCATGCTTTAAAATGTCGTTTTGTTTGCACACACTCATGTTTGTTTAGTGATTCTACCCAGCTAGGCAATAGGACTGAAAACAGTGTGGTAATAGGAGCCATTGCTCATCATGTATTCAAAGGTCGTTTTGACTGCGTTGTTGGGTGTTTTACGCCGTTTCCAACATCATATACATGTATGTAAAATCGCACGCACTGTTCACATGCTCATGCTTCCTGGGTGATTCAACCCAGCTATGCGTTAGGACTGAACACAGTGTGGAAAGGGGAGCCATTGCTAATGATGATTTAAAAGGTCGTTTCGTTTGTATTGTTGGGTGTTGTATGCCGGTTTCAACATCATATATGTCAAATCACACGCACTGTTCACATACTCATGCGTCCTGGGTGATTCAACCCAGCTACTCAATAGTACTGAACACACTGTGACAAAGGGAGCAATTGCCCGCCCTGCTTTCAGAGGTCGTTTTGTTGGTATTGTTGGGTGTTTTAGGCCGTTTTCCACATCATTCCAGTCATACCACCCCGTTAGTTCACACACTCGTGATCCCTCGGTGAATCAATCCAGCTATGCAATAGACCTGAACACATTGTGGCAAGAGAAGCAATTGCCCGCCATGCTTTAAAATGTCGTTTTGTTTGCATTGTATGGGTTTTGATCTTGGAAGCGAGTTGTTCCATGACTAAATAAGTGTGGAAAGTGGCGTAAAGTATATGCATGTGGAAAAAGGGTTAGTATCTGTTCACTCACGGGTCTTCGCACCTCTGCAGGCCAAATTCCTTTCGGCGGTACAGTGAACGATTTTCCCATAACCCCGTTCCCACATGCATATACTCCCTATAAATGAACTATCGAAAACATTGTGATAAAAACAGCCATTGCTCATCATGTTTTCAAAGGTCGTTTTGCTTGCATTGTCGGGGTTTTAGGCCGTTTTCAACAGCATGTATGCCCAATCGCCATCACAGTGCACATACTCGTGTTTTTTTTTTGGGTGATTCTACACAGCTAGGCAATAGGACTGAAAACAGTGTGGTAAGAGGAGCGATTGCTTATCATGTTTTCAAAGGTCGTTTTGATTGCGTTGTTGGTTGTCTTAGGTCGTTTTCGACAGCATTTATGTTAAAATAATCCTCACTGCTCGCACACACACATGCTTCCTGGGTGAATCAACCAATCTACGCGATAAGACTGAACACAGCGCGGTATAAGGAGCCATTGCTCATCATGTTTTCAAAGGTCGTTTTGAGTGCACTGTACGGAGTTTTAGGCCGTTTTCAACAGCAGTTATGTCCAATCGACCTCACAGTTCACAAACTAATGGGCCCTGGGAGAACCAACCCAGCTATGCGTTAGGACTGAAAACAGTGTGGAAAGATGAGCCATTGCTAATCATGATTTCAAAGGTCGTTTCGTTTGTATTGTTGGGTGTTTTACGCCGGTTTCAACATCATATATGTCAAATCACCCGCACTGTTCACATACTCATGCGTTCTGGGTAATCCAACCCACCTACGCAATAGTACTGAACACACTGTGACAAAGGGAGCAATTGCCCGCCCTGCTTTCAGAGGTCGTTTTGTTTTTATTGTTGGGTGTTTTAGGCCGTTTTCCACATCATTCCAGTCATACCACCCCGTCAGTTCACACACTCGTGATCCCTCGGCGAATCAATCCAGCTATGCAATAGACCTGATCACATTGTGGCAAGAGAAGCAATTGCCCGCCATGCTTTAAAATGTCGTTTTGTTTGCACACACTCATGTTTGTTTAGTGATTCTACCCAGCTAGGCAATAGGACTGAAAACAGTGTGGTAATAGGAGCCATTGCTCATTATGTATTCAAAGGTCGTTTTGACTGCGTTGTTGGGTGTTTTACGCCGTTTCCAACATCATATACATGTATGTAAAATCGCACGCACTGTTCACATGCTCATGCTTCCTGGGTGATTCAACCCAGCTATGCGTTAGGACTGAACACAGTGTGGAAAGGGGAGCCATTGCTAATCATGATTTAAAATGTCGTTTTGTTTGTATTGTTGGGTGTTGTATGCCGGTTTCAACATTATATATGTCAAATCACACGCACTGTTTACATACTCATGCGTCCTGGGTGATTCAACCCAGCTACTCAATAGTACTGAACACACTGTGACAAAGGGAGCAATTGCCCGCCCTGCTTTCAGAGGTCGTTTTGTTGGTATTGTTGGGTGTTTTAGGCCGTTTTCCACATCATTCCAGTCATACCACCCCGTCAGTTCACACACTCGTGATCCCTCGGTGAATCAATCCAGCTATGCAATAGACCTGAACACATTGTGGCAAGAGAAGCAATTGCCCGCCATGCTTTAAAATGTCGTTTTGTTTGCATTGTATGGGTTTTGATCTTGGAAGCGAGTTGTTCCATGACTAAATAAGTGTGGAAAGTGGCGTAAAGTATATGCATGTGGAAAAAGGGTTAGTATCTGTTCACTCACGGGTCTTCGCACCTCTGCAGGCCAAATCCCTTTCGGCGGTACAGTGAACGATTTTCCCATAACCCCGTTCCCACATGCATATACTCCCTATAAATGAACTATCGAAAACATTGTGATAAAAACAGCCATTGCTCATCATGTTTTCAAAGGTCGTTTTGCTTGCATTGTCGGGGTTTTAGGCCGTTTTCAACAGCATGTATGCCCAATCGCCATCACAGTGCACATACTCGTGGTTTTTTTGGGTGATTCTACACAGCTAGGCAATAGGACTGAAAACAGTGTGGTAAGAGGAGCGATTGCTTACCATGTTTTCAAAGGTCGTTTTGATTGCGTTGTTGGTTGTCTTAGGTCGTTTTCGACAGCATTTATGTTAAAATAACCCTCACTGCTCGCACACACACATGCTTCCTGGGTGAATCAACCAATCTACGCGATAAGACTGAACACAGCGCGGTATAAGGAGCCATTGCTCATCATGTTTTCAAAGGTCGTTTTGAGTGCACTGTACGGAGTTTTAGGCCGTTTTCAACAGCAGTTATGTCCAATCGACCTCACAGTTCACAAACTAATGGGCCCTGGGAGAACCAACCCAGCTATGCGTTAGGACTGAAAACAGTGTGGAAAGATGAGCCATTGCTAATCATGATTTCAAAGGTCGTTTCGTTTGTATTGTTGGGTGTTTTACGCCGGTTTCAACATCATATATGTCAAATCACCCGCACTGTTCACATACTCATGCGTCCTGGGTAATCCAACCCACCTACGCAATAGTACTGAACACACTGTGACAAAGGGAACAATTGCCCGCCCTGCTTTCAGAGGTCGTTTTGTTGGTATTGTTGGGTGTTTTAGGCCGTTTTCCACATCATTCCAGTCATACCACCCCGTCAGTTCACACACTCGTGATCCCTCGGCGAATCAATCCAGCTATGCAATAGACCTGATCACATTGTGGCAAGAGAAGCAATTGCCCGCCATGCTTTAACATGTCGTTTTGTTTGCACACACTCATGTTTGTTTAGTGATTCTACCCAGCTAGGCAATAGGACTGAAAACAGTGTGGTAATAGGAGCCATTGCTCATCATGTATTCAAAGGTCGTTTTGACTGCGTTGTTGGGTGTTTTACGCCGTTTCCAACATCATATACATGTATGTAAAATCGCACGCACTGTTCACATGCTCATGCTTCCTGGGTGATTTAACCCAGCTATGCTTTAGGACTGAACACAGTGTGGAAAGGGGAGCCATTGCTAATCATGATTTAAAAGGTCGTTTCGTTTGTATTGTTGGGTGTTGTAAGCCGGTTTCAACATCATATATGTCAAATCACACGCACTGTTCACATACTCATGCGTCCTGGGTGATTCAACCCAGCTACTCAATAGTACTGAACACACTGTGACAAAGGGAGCAATTGCCCGCCCTGCTTTCAGAGGTCGTTTTGTTGGTATTGTTGGGTGTTTTAGGCCGTTTTCCACATCATTCCAGTCATACCACCCCGTCAGTTCACACACTCGTGATCCCTCGGTGAATCAATCCAGCTATGCAATAGACCTGAACACATTGTGGCAAGAGAAGCAATTGCCCGCCATGCTTTAAAATGTCGTTTTGTTTGCATTGTATGGGTTTTGATCTTGGAAGCGAGTTGTTCCATGACTAAATAAGTGTGGAAAGTGGCGTAAAGTATATGCATGTGAAAAAAGGGTTAGTATCTGTTCACTTACGGGTCTTCGCACCTCTGCAGGCCAAATTCCTTTCGGCGGTACAGTGAACGATTTTCCCATAACCCCGTTCCCACATGCATATACTCCCTATAAATGAACTATCGAAAACATTGTGATAAAAACAGCCATTGCTCATCATGTTTTCAAAGGTCGTTTTGCTTGCATTGTCGGGGTTTTAGGCCGTTTTCAACAGCATGTATGCCCAATCGCCATCACAGTGCACATACTCGTGGTTTTTTTTGGGGTGATTCTACACAGCTAGGCAATAGGACTGAAAACAGTGTGGTAAGAGGAGCGATTGCTTATCATGTTTTCAAAGGTCGTTTTGATTGCGTTGTTGGTTGTCTTAGGTCGTTTTCGACAGCATTTATGTTAAAATAATCCTCACTGCTCGCACACACACATGCTTCCTGGGTGAATCAACCAATCTACGCGATAAGACTGAACACAGCGCGGTATAAGGAGCCATTGCTCATCATGTTTTCAAAGGTCGTTTTGAGTGCACTGTACGGAGTTTTAGGCCGTTTTCAACAGCAGTTATGTCCAATCGACCTCACAGTTCACAAACTGATGGGCCCTGGGAGAACCAACCCAGCTATGCGTTAGGACTGAAAACAGTGTGGAAAGATGAGCCATTGCTAATCATGATTTCAAAGGTCGTTTCGCCATGCTTTAAAATGTCGTTTTGTTCGCACACACTCATGTTTTTTGAGTGATTCTACCCAGCTAGGCAGTAGGACTGAAAACAGTGTGGTAATAGAAGCCATTGCTCATCATGTCTTCAAAGGTCGTTTTGATTGCGTTGCTGGGTGTTTTACGCCGTTTCCAACATCATATATGTCAAATCGCACGCACTGTTCACATGCTCATGCTTCCTGGTGATTCAACCCAGTTATAGCGTTAGGACTGAAAACAGTGTGGAAAGAGGAGCCATTGCTAATCATGATTTAAAAGGTCGTTTTGTTTGTATTGTTGGGTGTTTTACTCCGTTTTCAACATCATATATGTCAAATCACACGCACTGTTCACATACTCATGCGTCCTGGGTGATTCAACCCAGCTACTAAATAGTACTGAACACACTGTGACAAAGGGAGCAATTGCCCGTCCTGCTTTCAGAAGTCGTTTTGTTGGTATTGTTGGGTGTTTTAGGCCAATTTCCACATCATTCAAGTCATACCACCCCGTCAGTTCACACACTCGTGATTCCTGGGTGAATCAACCCAGCTATGCAATAGACCTGAACACATTGTGGCAAGAGAAGCAATTGCCCGCCATGCTTTAAAATGTCGTTTTGTTTGCATTGTATGGGTTTTGATCTTGGAAGCGAGTTGTTCCATGACTAAATAAGTGTGGAAAGTGGCATAAAGTATATGCATGTGGGAAAGGGTTAGTATCTGTTCACTCACGGGTTTTCGCACCTCTGCAGGCCAAATCCCTTTCGGCGGTACAGTGAACGATTTTCCCATAACCCCATTCCCACATACATACACTTCCTATAAATGAACTATCGAAAACATTGTGATAAAAACAGCCATTGCTCATCATGTTTTCAAAGGTCGTTTTGCTTGCATTGTTTGGGTTTTAGGCCGTTTTCAACAGCATGTATGCCCAATCGCCATCACAGTGCACATACTCGTGTGTTTTGAGTGATTCTACACAGCTAGACAATAGGACTGAAAACAGTGTGGTAAGAGGAGCCATTGATTACCGTGTTTTCAAAGGTCGTTTTGATTGCGTTGTTGGTTGTCTTAGGTCGTTTTCGACAGCATTCATGTTAAATACCCCATCACTGCTCACACGCTCATGCTTCCTGGGTGAATCAACCAATCCACGCGATAAGACTGAAAACAGTGCGGTATAAGGAGCCATTGCTCATCATGTTTTCAAAAGTCGTTTTGAGTGCACTGTACGGAGTTTTAGGCCGTTTTCAACAGCAGTTATGTCCAATCACTCTCACAGTTCACAAACTAATGGGACCTGGGAGAATCAACCCAGCTATGCGTTAGGACTGAAAACAGTGTGGAAAGATGAGCCATTGCTAATCATGATTTCAAAGGTCATTTCGTTTGTATTGTTGGGTGTTTTACGCCGGTTTCAACATCATATATGTCAAATCACCCGCACTGTCCACATACTCATGCGTCCTGGGTAATTCAAGCCAGCTACTCAATAGTACTGAACACACTGTGACAAAGGGAGCAATTGCCCGCCCTGCATTCAGAGGTCGTTTTGCTGGTATTGTTGGGTGTTTTAGGCCGTTTTCCACATCATTCCAGTCATACCACCCCGTCAGTTCACACACTCGTGATCCCTCGGTGAATCAATCCAGCTATGCAATAGACCTGAACACATTGTGGCAAGAGAAGCAATTGCCCGCCATGCTTTAAAATGTCGTTTTGTTCGCACACACTCATGTTTTTTGAGTGATTCTACCCAGCTAGGCAGTAGGACTGAAAACAGTGTGGTAATAGGAGCCATTGCTCATCATGTCTTCAAAGGTCGTTTTGATTGCGTTGCTGGGTGTTTTACGCCGTTTCCAACATCATATATGTCAAATTGCACGCACTGTTCACATGCTCATGCTTCCTGGGTGATTCAACCCAGCTATGCGTTAGGACTGAAAACAGTGTGGAAAGAGGAGCCATTGCTAATCATGATTTAAAAGGTAGTTTTGTTTGTATTGTTGGGTGTTTTACTCCGTTTTCAACATCATATATGTCAAATCACACGCACTGTTCACATACTCATGCGTCCTGGGTGATTCAACCCAGCTACTCAATAGTACTGAACACACTGTGACAAAGGGAGCAATTGCCCGTCCTGCTTTCAGAAGTCGTTTTGTTGGTATTGTTGGGTGTTTTAGGCCGATTTCCACATCATTCAAGTCATACCACCCCGTCAGTTCACACACTCGTGATTCCTGGGTGAATCAACCCAGCTATGCAATAGACCTGAACACATTGTGGCAAGAGAAGCAATTGCCCGCCATGCTTTAAAATGTCGGTTTGTTTTGCATGGTAGAGGTTTCGATCTTGGAAGCGAGTTGTTGCATGACTAAATTCGTGTGGAAAATGGCATAAAATATATGCATGTGGGAAAGGGTGAGTACGTGTTCACTGGTCTTCGCACCTCTGCAGGCCAAATCCCTTTCGGCGGTACAGTGAACGATTTTCCCATAACCCCGTTCCCACATGTATAAACTCCCTATAAATGAACTATCGAAAACATTGTGATAAAAACAGCCATTGCTCACCCTGTTTTCAAAGGCCGTTTTGATTGCGTTGTTGAGTGTTTTAGGCCGTTTTCAACAGCATGTATGTCCAATCACCCTCACAGTTCACATACTGATGCGACGATCCGGGTGAATCAACCCAACTACGCGATAGGGAAAACAGTGTGGTAAGAGGAGCCATTGCCCATCGTGCTTTCCAAAGGTCGTTTTGATTGAGTTGTTGGGTCTTTTAGGCCGTTCACAACAGCATGTATGTTAAATACCCCTCACTGCTCACATACACACATGCTTCCTGGGTGAATCAACCCATCTACGCGATAGGACTGAAAACAGTGTGGTATAAGGAACCATTGCTCATCATGTTTTCAAATGTCGTTTCGAGTGCACTGTACGGAGGTTTAGGCCGTTTTCAACAGCATTAACGTCCCATCACCCCCCCCCCCCCCCCCCCCCCCCCCCCACACACACACACACTGTTCACATATTCATGCGTCCTGGGCGTATCAAGCCAACTATGCAATAGGACTGAAAAGAGTGTGGTAAAGAGGAGCCATTGCTCATCGTGTTTTCAAAGGTCAATGTGATTGCATTGTTGGGGTTTATAGGCCGTTTTCAACAGCATTTATGTCCAATCACCCTCACAGTTCACAAACTCATGGGACCTGGGTGAATCAACCCAGATATGCGTTAGGATTGAAAACAGTGTGGAAAGAGGAGCCATTGCTAATCATGATTTCAAAGGTCGTTTTGTTTGTATTGTGTGTTTTACGCCGTTTTCAACGTCATATATGTCAAATCACCCGCACTGTTCACATACTCATGCGTCCTGGGTGATTCAGCCCAGCTACGCAATAGTACTGAACACACTGTGACAACGGGAGCAATTGCCCGCCCTGCTTTTAAGCCGTTTGTTTGTATTGTTGGGTGTTTAAGGCCGTTTTCAACATCATTCCAGTCATACCACCCCGTCACTTCACACATTCGTGATCCCTTTGTGAATCATCCCAGCTATGCAATAGGCCTGAACACATTGTGGCTAAAGAAGCAATTGACCGTTATGCTTTAAAATGTCGGTTTGTTTGCATGGTAGGGGTTTCGATCTTGGAAGCGAGTTGTTGCATGACTAAATTCGTGTGGAAAGTGGCATAAAATATATGCATGTAGGAAAGGGTGAGTACGTGTTCACTGGTCTTCGCACCTCTGCAGACCAAATCCCTTTTGGCGGTAGAGTGAACGATTTTCCCATAACCCCGTTCCCACATGCATAAACTCCCTATAAATGAACTATCGAAAACATTGTGATAAAAATAGCCATTGCTCATCATGTTTTCAAAGTTCGTTTTGCTTGAATTGTTTGGGTTTTATGCTTTTTTTCAACAGCATGTATATGTATGCCCAATCGCCATCACAGTTCACATACTCATGTTTTCTGGGTGATTCTACCCATGTAGGCCATAGGACTGAAAACAGTGTGGTAAGAGGATCCATTGATCATCATGTTTTCAAAGGTCGTTTTGATTGCGTTGTTGTTTTTTTTTTAGGCCTTTTTCAACAGCATTTATGTCCAATCACCCTCACAGTTCACATACTCATGCGTTCTGGGTGAATCAACCCAACTATGCGATAGGACTGAAAACAGTGTGGTAAGAGAAGCCATTGCCCATCGTGCTTTCAAGGGTCGTTCTGATTGCGGTGTTGGGTTTTTAGGCCGTTTACAACAGCATTTATGTTAAATAACCCTCACTGCTTCCTTAGTAATCAACCCATCTTCGCGATAGGACTGAAAACAGTGCGGTTTAAGGATCCATTGCTCATCATGTTTTCAAAGGTCATTTTGAATGCATTGTACGGAGTTTTAGGCCGTTTTCAACAGCAGTTATGTCCAATCACCCCCCACAGTTCACATACTCATGCGTCCTGGGCGAATCAAACCAACTTTGCAATAGGACTGAAAACAGTGTGGTAGGAGGAGCCATTGCCCATCATGTTTTCAAAGGTCAATTTGATTGCATTATTGGGGTTTATAGGCCGTTTTCAACAGCATTTATGTTCAATGTCGTTGTTTGAACACCGCCCACGGAACATTCCTGTGATGATTTTTTGAAATGTGCCCAGTGGATTAGGATAAGATGTTTTTTGAAGCTCAAAGCCAAAAGTTCGATTTACCCCTTTTCTGATGCCGCTTGGTACCTGTGTCTGTCAACCAATCAATATGGTATAAAGAATTATGAAGACTGAAGGAACAAATCAGACGAGCACTATCTTAAGAATGGAATTTTAACATTTTATAATTTTGCCCTTTTTTGGATGCCGCTTCGCTGCCTTTTTTTCAACCAATATATATGGCTTGAACAATTTTGTAAAGAGTCACTGAAGGAATATTTCTACTAAATAACCTTGGAAGGGAACACGCGGATTTAGATGAGAAGAATGTTAAATTTTGAGCATTTTACTCCCTTTCTGATAATGCACAAACAAGAATTATATATACAATATATATTTTGTAACATAATTGAGAAAAGGACCACCAAAAGAATATTCCTATTATGTTTGTTTTAAATTTGTCAACTGGATAAAGATGAGGTGACATTTGAAGATTAATGTTCAATTTCTCCTTTTTGCAGATGCAACCTGGTTCAAATATTTAAATTCTATAGAGAATCTTGATTGCTGCGGCATCAGAAATGGAGGAAATGTTCAATCTTTTAAATTATTCGATCATGAATCCGCGCATCCATTTCCTATATAATCGTGTAAGAAATGTTCCTTATGTGACCCTCTACGAAAATTGTTGGAGCCATTTTGATTGGTTGGAAAACATCGCAGCCAGGCGGCATCAGGAAAGGGTCAACATCACAAGTTTTAAAATTCTATTCTTATTAAATTGCTTGTCTGATTTCAAGAGAATTATGTAAAACATTCCTCCAGTGACCCTATACATTATTTTTCCAAGACATATTGATTGGTTGGAAGCCATAGCAACCAGGTGGCATATACAAATGGTAACATTAAAATAAAGCTTCAAATAACATCTCCACCTTATCCGTTGAACCAATTTCAACAAAACATCACACGAATGTTCCTTTTGTTTTTCTCTTTCATAATTATTCAATAACATAAAATCTATGTAAAACTTTTAGTTGCTGGGGCATCAGAAATGGAGTATAATCCCCAAACTTTAACATTCTTCTCCGCTGAATTAGCTTGTCCCAATCCGAGATAATTTGGTTGAAATATTCTATGAGAGTGACCATCTACAGAAATTGTTCAAACACTATTGATTGGTTGCCAAACACTGCGACAAGACGGCATGAAAAAAGGGACAAAATGAAAAAACATATAATTTGATTTTTATATAAGGTTTTTGTCTGATTTCAGGATACTTTCAGAAATGTTCTGTTTTTACTCTCTACAACATTTGTTCAACTCAAGCCACATTTATTTGTTAAAACAGATTGGTGCTAGATGGAATAAAAAGAACTGTTAACTAAGAACAAAATCTCCTAACACATCTTACCGATATCGACCAAACTTCACAGGAAGGTTTATTTTAGTATTCCTCTTACAAATAGTTCAAAATTTATTTGCCTTATTACACATTTCTTTTACCGATACACTGATTCGTTTACAATGTCAACTCCTTGCAGTTTTATTCCTGTTCTTGATCAAATGTTCCCCTATATTAATATAGTAGCACACATTTGCTACTCTACTATCACTCATTTGTACGATTTAGGGCCACGAATCAACGTCTGATATACACGTACTTCAGCCCGTTTAAAACGATTAACTATCAGTCATTGCAAAGTATCGATCCCGTACAAGGCCAATCTCATTGAAATAAGACTAAACCCTTAGCAGTATACGAGCGTTTGCTACTGCAGCGAAGTTAAGGTCCGGCTGATATGAGATTTGTCACTATTAATAAATGACAAGCTTGTGTATTTCTAAAAATAAAATACATAATGTTTTTAAACTCGTCTGTTTTTCGGAGGGGGGAGAGAGTCGGGGTATTGTGGTACCATTGGCGTCGTCATCATCGTCTGCGTCGTCACAAAACTTTAACCTCACCTCATCACTCAAAAAGCGTTCAAAGTTTTCAAATGAAACTTGATAGACATATTCCTACGAATAATACGCATGCCTTTACCAATTCACATTCGTCTTCAATGATTATTTCATAATGCCCCTTTATCGACTTAAAAGAACAGACGAGCGTTGGGGTTCGCTCGTGGCGCTCTTGTTTACACATTTTATCATTTTATCTTTTATCCAGCGTGTTTTCCAAATCAAACGATTCACTTCAACAATCCAAATCCACGTTTACTCTTAAATTATAGGGCTGTATAATGACGGGTCTGGCATCCAGAACAGTAAATCCTACACTCCTGACAACCATCTAAACGTATACTTTAACTGTTCTTCTACGGTAAGCGTTTTCACATCAGAACATTTGTTTCCATCAAATCTCAAATTAGAAACAGAAGTCATTGTTGTCAAAACTGGGTCACTAAGTCAAATCATATTATAACTTTATCAACACACTTATAGTTATGGACTTTTCACTAGGTAACACTGTTTGTCTGGACCCAAGATAAATTCTTCTATTTGTCTGTGTGAGCGTATGTAACGGCATTGCCAAACTCGTAAATTCGCTTATAAATCTCCTGTCATATAAATGAAGAGCCAGAAAACGCTTCACATTATTTGAAGACTTGGGGGCTGTCCAATGTTTCGCTTCAGAGACATGTTCGTGTGTTCCCAGTGCATTTCATAGCTTCAAAGTTCTTCTTCTCGCAGTCAGATCACGATATTTTCTGTTGGCCAACTAATCGTACCGACATCACAAAGGCATCCAAGGAACGGCTTTTACCAAACACTAAAGACCGCCTCGGCTGCGACGGGAGGTCGATGTTCGATCTTCGGCCGGGTCATCCCAAATACTTTGAAAATGGTAGTAATGGTTTCCCTTCCTTGTGCGCAGGGTAGATGGATTAGCATTACGACTGATTCGCTGTTGTCATGATATGTAACTTACCCGGGAAACGCTGCAGTATTACTGAACAATTGTTGAAATCTGCTTAAAACACCATATAAACAAACAAACAAACCAAAGTTGTATACCTGTATACGGTCTAATGGCACAACACCATACTTTATTTATAAACACACATTAAAAACAATATGTATACCTGTATACGGTATAATGGCACAACACCATAACTTACTTAATTTATAAACACACGTTGGAAACAATATGTATACCTGTATACGGTCCGATGGCACAACACCATAACCTACTTTATTTATAAACACACATTAAAAACAATATGTATACCTGTATACGGTCTAATGGCACAACACCATAACTTACTTAATTTATAAACACACATTGGAAACAATATGTATACCTGTATACGGTCTGATGGCACAACACCATAACCTACTTAATTTATAAACACACATTGAAAACAATATGTATACCTGTATACGGTCTAATGGCACAACACCATAACCTACTTAATTTATAAACACACATTAGAAACAATATGTGTGCCTGTATACGGTCTAATGGCACCACACCATAACCTACTTAATTTATAAACACACATTAGAAACAATATGTATACCTGTATACAGTCTGGTGGCAAGACACTATAACCTACTTAATTTATAAACACACATTAGAAACAATGTGTGTGCCTGTATACGGTCTAATGGCACAACACCATAACCTACTTGATTTATAAACACACATTAGAAACAATATGTGTGCCTGTATACGGTCTAATGGCACCACACCATAACCTACTTAATTTATAAACACACATTAGAAACAATATGTATACCTGTTAACAGTCTGGTGGCAAGACACTATAACCTACTTAATTTATAAACACACATTAGAAACAATGTGTGTGCCTGTATACGGTCTAATGGCACAACACCATAACCTACTTAATTTATAAACACAAATTGGAAACAATATGTATACCTGTATACGGACTAATGGCACAACACCATAACCTACTTAATATATAAACACACATTAGAAACAATATGTGTGCCTGTAAACGGTCTAATGGCACAACACCATAACCTAGTTAATTTATAAACACACATTGGAAACAATATGTGTGCCTGTATTGGGTCTGATGGCACAACAGCATAACCTACTTAATTTATAAACACACATTGGAAACAATATGTGTGCCTTTAAACGGTCTAATGGCACAACAGCATAACCTACTTAATTTATAAATACACATTAGAAACAATATGTGTGCCTGTGTATGGTCTGATGACACAACATCATAACCTACTTAATTTATAAACACACATTGGAAACAATATGTATACCTGTATACGGTCTAACAGCACCACAGCATAACCTACTTGATTTATAAACACACATTAGAAACAATATGTGTGCCTGTATACGGTCTAATGGCACCACACCATAACCTACTTAATTTATAAACACACATTGAAAACAATATGTGTGCCTGTATATGGTCTAATGGCACAACACCATAACATACCTAATTTATAAACACACATTGGAAACAATATGTGTGCCTGTATACGGTATAATGGCACCACACCATAACCTACTTAATTTATAAACACACATTGAAAACAATATGTGTGCCTGTATATGGTCTAATGGCACAACACCATAACATACCTAATTTATAAACACACATTGGAAACAATATGTGTGCCTGTATATGGTCTGATGGCACAACACCATAACCTACTTAATTTATAAATACACATTGAAAACAATATGTATACCTGTATACGGTCTAATGGCACAACACCATAACCTACTTAATTTATAAACACACATTGGAAACAATATGTGTGCCTGTATATGGTCTGATGGCACAACACCATAACCTACTTAATTTATAAATACACATTGAAAACAATATGTATACCTGTATACGGTCTAATGGCACAACACCATAACCTACTTAATTTATAAACACACATTGGAAACAATATGTATATCTATATATACGGTCTAATGGCACAACACCATAACCTACTTAATTTATAAACACATATTGGAAACAATATGTATACCTGTATACGGTCTAATGGCACAACACCATAACCTACTTAATTTATAAACACACATTAGAAACAATATGTGTGCCTATAAACGGTCTAATGGCACAACACCATAACCTACTTAATTTATAAACACACATTAGAAACAATATGTGTGCCTGTATATAGTCTGATGACACAACATCATAACCTACTTAATTTATAAACACACATTGGAAACATTATGTATACCTTTATACGGTTTAATAGCACCACACCATAACCTACTTAATTTATAAACACACATTGGAAACAATGTGTGTGCCTGTAAACTGTCTAATGGCACAACACCATAACCTACTTAATTTATAAACACACATTGGAAACAATATGTGTGCCTGTATACGGTCTAATGGCACAACAGCATAACCTACTTAATTTATAAACACACATTAGAAACAATGTGTGTGCCTGTATATGGTCTGATGACACAACATCATAACCTACATAATTTATAAACACACATTGGAAACAATATGTATACCTGTATACGGTCTAATAGCACCACACCATAACATACTTAATTTATAAATACACATTGGAAACAATATGTATATCTATATATATACGGTCTAATGGCACAACACCATAACCTACTTAATTTATAAACACATATTGGAAAAAATATGTATACCTGTATATAGTCTGATGACACAACATCATAACCAACTTAATTTATAAACACACATTGGAAACAATATGTATACCTTTATACGGTCTAATAGCACCACACCATAACCTACTTAATTTATAAACACACATTGGAAACAATGTGTGTGCCTGTAAACGGTCTAATGGCACAACACCATAACCTACTTGATTTATAAACACACATTAGAAACAATATGTGTGCCTGTATACGGTCTAATGGCACCACACCATAACCTACTTAATTTATAAACACACATTAGAAACAATATGTATACCTGTTAACAGTCTGGTGGCAAGACACTATAACCTACTTAATTTATAAACACACATTAGAAACAATGTGTGTGCCTGTATACGGTCTAATGGCACAACACCATAACCTACTTAATTTATAAACACAAATTGGAAACAATATGTATACCTGTATACGGACTAATGGCACAACACCATAACCTACTTAATATATAAACACACATTAGAAACAATATGTGTGCCTGTAAACGGTCTAATGGCACAACACCATAACCTAGTTAATTTATAAACACACATTGGAAACAATATGTGTGCCTGTATTGGGTCTGATGGCACAACAGCATAACCTACTTAATTTATAAACACACATTGGAAACAATATGTGTGCCTGTAAACGGTCTAATGGCACAACAGCATAACCTACTTAATTTATAAATACACATTAGAAACAATATGTGTGCCTGTGTATGGTCTGATGACACAACATCATAACCTACTTAATTTATAAACACACATTGGAAACAATATGTATACCTGTATACGGTCTAACAGCACCACAGCATAACCTACTTGATTTATAAACACACATTAGAAACAATATGTGTGCCTGTATACGGTCTAATGGCACCACACCATAACCTACTTAATTTATAAACACACATTGAAAACAATATGTGTGCCTGTATATGGTCTAATGGCACAACACCATAACATACCTAATTTATAAACACACATTGGAAACAATATGTGTGCCTGTATACGGTATAATGGCACCACACCATAACCTACTTAATTTATAAACACACATTGAAAACAATATGTGTGCCTGTATATGGTCTAATGGCACAACACCATAACATACCTAATTTATAAACACACATTGGAAACAATATGTGTGCCTGTATATGGTCTGATGGCACAACACCATAACCTACTTAATTTATAAATACACATTGAAAACAATATGTATACCTGTATACGGTCTAATGGCACAACACCATAACCTACTTAATTTATAAACACACATTGGAAACAATATGTGTGCCTGTATATGGTCTGATGGCACAACACCATAACCTACTTAATTTATAAATACACATTGAAAACAATATGTATACCTGTATACGGTCTAATGGCACAACACCATAACCTACTTAATTTATAAACACACATTGGAAACAATATGTGTGCCTGTATATGGTCTGATGGCACAACACCATAACCTACTTAATTTATAAATACACATTGAAAACAATATGTATACCTGTATACGGTCTAATGGCACAACACCATAACCTACTTAATTTATAAACACACATTGGAAACAATATGTATATCTATATATACGGTCTAATGGCACAACACCATAACCTACTTAATTTATAAACACATATTGGAAACAATATGTATACCTGTATACGGTCTAATGGCACAACACCATAACCTACTTAATTTATAAACACACATTAGAAACAATATGTGTGCCTATAAACGGTCTAATGGCACAACACCATAACCTACTTAATTTATAAACACACATTAGAAACAATATGTGTGCCTGTATATAGTCTGATGACACAACATCATAACCTACTTAATTTATAAACACACATTGGAAACATTATGTATACCTTTATACGGTTTAATAGCACCACACCATAACCTACTTAATTTATAAACACACATTGGAAACAATGTGTGTGCCTGTAAACTGTCTAATGGCACAACACCATAACCTACTTAATTTATAAACACACATTGGAAACAATATGTGTGCCTGTATACGGTCTAATGGCACAACAGCATAACCTACTTAATTTATAAACACACATTAGAAACAATGTGTGTGCCTGTATATGGTCTGATGACACAACATCATAACCTACATAATTTATAAACACACATTGGAAACAATATGTATACCTGTATACGGTCTAATAGCACCACACCATAACATACTTAATTTATAAATACACATTGGAAACAATATGTATATCTATATATATACGGTCTAATGGCACAACACCATAACCTACTTAATTTATAAACACATATTGGAAAAAATATGTATACCTGTATATAGTCTGATGACACAACATCATAACCAACTTAATTTATAAACACACATTGGAAACAATATGTATACCTTTATACGGTCTAATAGCACCACACCATAACCTACTTAATTTATAAACACACATTGGAAACAATGTGTGTGCCTGTAAACGGTCTAATGGCACAACACCATAACCTACTTAATTTATAAACACACATTGGAAACAATATGTGTGCCTGTATACGGTCTAATGGCACAACAGCATAACCTACTTAATTTATAAACACACATTAGAAACAATATGTGTGCCTGTATATGGTCTGATGACACAACATCATAACCTACATAATTTATAAACACACATTAGAAACAATATGTGTACCTGTATACGGTCTAATAGCACCACACCATAACTTACTTAATTTATAAATACACATTGGAAACAATATGTGTACCTGTATACGGTCTAATAGCACCACACCATAACTTACTTAATTTATAAATACACATTGGAAACAACATGAGTGCCTGTATATGGTCTGATGGCACAACACCATAACCTACTTAATTTATAAACACACATTGGAAACAATATGTGTACCTGTATACGGTCTAATAGCACCACACCATAACTTACTTAATTTATAAATACACATTGGAAACAACATGAGTGCCTGTATATGGTCTGATGGCACAACACCATAACCTACTTAATTTATAAACACACATTGGAAACAATATGTGTGCCTGTTTACGGTCTAATGGCACAACACCATAACCTACTTAATTTATAAACACACATTGAAAACAATATGTGTGCCTGTATACGGTCTAATGGCACAACACCATATCCTACTTAATTTATAAACACACATTGAAAACAATATGTATACCTGTATACGGTCTAATGGCACAACACCATAACCTACTTAATTTATAAGCACACATTGAAAACAATATGTGTGCCTGTATACGGTCTAATGGCACAACACCATACTATACTTAATTTATAAACACACATTGAAAACAATATGTATACCTGTATACGGTCTAATAGCACAACACCATAACCTATTTAGTTTATAAACACACATTGGAAACAATATGTATATCTATATACGGTCTAATGGCACAACACCATAACCTACTTAATTTATAACACACATTGGAAACAATATGTGTGCCATACAACTGCAGCACATCTATAATTTGGTCTTATAAATTATTTAGTCCAATATCTCCGATGAACGATTTTCACGACACGTGTATCAATTATGTGTTATGTGTTTTTACAATGACGCGGTTCAATTTTTGAACCCGCGACTAACAAAAAGGGACTAAAGAATATCTGGGTAGTATTTGCAACGCCAATTGTTCATCTTCCTTTTTATTTGATACAACTTTAGACCGTTTGTCGCATCAAAAAGTTACAGAAAAGTTGCGCTGACATAGGAATCTATGTAGATGAAAGAAATCCACATACAATCTTGATATCGTATTTATTGACTACATGAAATAATATCAACGTCCCATTTTTTTGTGGGACAATACAATTAGTTTAAAAGTTCATACTACCACGTGCACGTCGTGAGTTCTCTTATCCCGTGTTTTATTGTAGATAGATAGATAGATATATCACGTGAAAATGTGAACGAAGTTAACCGTGTTCACGACCATGCTGGGTATAAACAATAGACCAAAGCCACACTCAGTACATGTATCAGTCGACAAGAAACTCTACAGTGTTGAAAACTGACTGACGGTGGTGAAAGAGCTATAAGTTAGTGTGAGGTAGGTGTTTTCTCTTTTCATATTAGGTAGGCACTCTGAGCATGTATTGGTTAATTCATTTCCACTAACAACAATTTAGCAGCAGACGACGTTGATACTACGTTGGCAAACATGTTGATTTTATCTTTTAATGAAAGTGTAAGGAATGAAAATAGTTGAAAGCATTTCGGAAAAAGGACAGATTTCTTATCATGAGCAATTCCTTCATTTGCCAAGTCGCGTGTTGTTGTGTTAAAATATTTCTATATGTTGGAAAGGGTAACTGACTAACAATAACTAGGTCAAGAGTCGTACTCAAGTTAGCCATTGACCACGAGTGCTAATCATATTTGTCCAAGTCCTACCAAAGACTTTTAAGAATGGTAGGTGTGGCTTCCCTCCGTTGGGCCCTGGATTGCAGGGATAGCATTACGACTGATGCGCTTTAATCAGGATATGAAAGAAATTAAACTGTTGTCCGAACAATGTTCTCACTCTACAGATGTTTTGTAACGATAAATAACACTTCAATTCGGTAGACGCCTCTGATGCAAAGGGTTGGAGTGCCGGCCTCTGGTGCGGGAGGTCTTTGCTTCGATACCCGTCCCTGTCATAGCAAATACTTTAAAAATGGAAATAATGACTTTCCCTCCTTGCCGCTCATGAGTGCGGGTAAGCATTACGATCAGCCCGCTGGTGTCAGGATAAAAGGACCAGTAATACTGGTAACTTACACAAGAAACACCGTGATATGACTAAAATTGTTAAAAACTGCGTAAAATACGAAGCAATCAAATTAATTCGGTAAAGGAAAGTGACTGATCCCATCGAACTGTGTAGATATACAGACTTAGCTTCATCTTTATCATGTCCCATTCATAAAATGTGTCCGCTTTGAATACAAATTAGCAAGGAAAACATGATTTATTATCTTGAAACCTTGAAAGAAAGTCTTGAAAATGTGAAAACCTTTTACTATTAACAGGATGTTGCGATTTGCATTGTTCGTTTTCTTGACCTCACTGGTCTGTGACGTAGAAAGTGGCGAAGTTGTCGAACAAGAACGGGCGGGTGATTTCAGTGAGTAAATTAAGAGTTAATTTAGAAATATAAAAACCTACCTGATTATGATGCTCGAAGTTCTGTTAAGCATTCACACAACATATGTGCAGCAGACGACTTTAAAAACATCTAAGCAACGGAAAAAAATACTCCTTTTGTCAGTGTTTTCAAGAGTAACCTGCAGAAATCTGTCAAAAGGCAACTACATAAGAAAAGAAAGGTTAAACTCTAATGGTCTCCATTACATTATGACGTTATAGGATTTATTATAGCTGTAAACAGTCAGCATCTTTAGCAGACGAGTTTTGAAAATTATGTTACAAACTGAAAAAATGCTCATGAGCTTTTTTCAACAATGCTTTTATCTTTGTCAAGTAATTTTGCTTTCATATAAAACGATTTGCTAGATGTTTTGAAAATCAAAGGGTCGCATCGTTGAGAAAATGTTTTTTTTTTTAATAACCTCAATGGGATATATTCTCATCACTCTCCATCCGTCGTCCGCATTCAGCGTCCACTGTAAACTTTTAGCTTTTAACAATATCTCCTTCGACATATAAATAATTCGTCTCTGAATGCACTTCTCCGTTTCCAATATAATCTGGTTAGAATTTTCCGTAGGTGACCCTCTACGAAAATTGTTGAAACCGTATTGATTAGTTGAAAGACGTGGCAGCCAGGCGTCATCAAAAAAGGGATAAAACGTTAAATATAAAAATTCCATGCTTTTGATTGATTGATTGATTGATTGGGGTTTAACGCCGTTTTTAACAATTTATGTTATATCACGTCGGCCGGTTCAACTACTCATGCATTTCTTGGTTTTCTCACACCAGTACTCCACACAACAATCTTCCAAAGCAAGATAGACTTAGCCCTTGCTGGAAGACGAATGACGCATGTCGCATTGACTTTTGCCATTCTTTTGAAAGTGATTGTCTGATTTGAAGATAAATGTGTAAAAATATATCTCAAGTGAAAATCCCCAAAAATTTAAAATTCTTCCCATCTGAATTCGTGTTTCTTATTCCGAGATAATTTTGTAGAAATATTATATTTGAGTGATCATCTGCGGAACTTGTTCAAACCACTTGGATCGGTTGAACAAAATTGCGGCAAGACGGCATAAAATAGGGGGAAAAAGGAAAAAAAATCGATTCTTATTAAAGTTTTTTCTCTGAAATCAAGATAATTTAGCAGAAATGTTAATTTTTTACCTTTTACAACATTTGTTCAAGACACATTTATTGTTTGAAACAGATAGATGCCAGATGGCAGTTACACATTTGCTACTATACTATCATTCAGGTGTTCGATTTAGGGCCACATTGGCTTTCTTCTTTTTATTTACGATACGAATCGACGTCTGATACAGTTCAGCCCCTGTACAATTAAATCTTTATCATTGCAAATTATCGATTCCTTACTATGCCAATCTCATTAAAGTAAGACCAAACCCTTCGCAGTATACGAGCGTTTGCTAATCCGGCAAAGTTAAGGTACGGCTTTAATGGAATTGTTACTATTAATATGGCGTCGCAAATACTGAAACCTTACCTCATCACTCGAAAACGTTCAACATTTTCAAATGAAACTTGGTACACATTTTCCTAGGAATAATAGGCATGTGTCTTTATCAAGTCACTTAACTCTGGCTTTAATAATTAATTAGTAATACCACTCTTTCGACATAGAAAAAAATAAGACGAGCGTTGGCGTTAGCCTGCGGCGCTCTTGTTAAAACATGATTTTACCATGTTATATTTTTGTTTTATCCAGCTTGTTATCCAAATCAAACGATTCACTTCAACAATCCAAATCCAAGTTTACTCATCAATTATAGGGCCTTCTATAATGACGGGTCTGGCATCCAGGAATGTACATCCAACACTCCTGACAACCATATTAATGTATACTTTTCCTGTTCTGCTACGGTAAGCGTTTTCACACCGTTCGTTGTTATTGGTGATCGCAGATACGTGAATTCATTATGCGGACCACCGAAGCGTCTGGCAACCAGGACTGAACATCTTAACACTCCTGACAACCATATCAACGTTCACAGTGGAGCCTGTGTATAAAGACCACACATGGGAGGACATAATGTTGGTCTTGGCTCACAGGTAGTCCTTAATTGCAGAGTCAGTTATGAACATTGTTATTGTAAAAGTGTAGTTGCTTCAGACAGGGAATTGCTTTTCTAATGTGGTCTTCAGCGCAGGATTAACTGTACGTAAACTGTTCTGCGACGGTAAGCTTAATCCAGTTATTGCTAGTGTTGATCGTGGACTCCCGAATTCATCATTCAGACCCCACTGGGAATAAAGGAAAGATATGTCACGGCAACGACGTCACTATACTTAGAGATCGCCGGAAGGAGCTGGTTTACCTGTCTTAACCTTTTCCCTCGTGCAACACAAATCTGCTGCAGACGACTTTGTAAACCTCTATATATTAAAAACAAACCATGCATATGCGTCCAAATATGTCTACAATTGGGAGAGGGTTAAAGAGTTCTGATATTATATATGGCGAGTCAAAATCGAATTGTACGAGTATTCACGATGGTATCGTACCTACCCATTGTCCACTACATTGGTCCGACATAATGTATTTAGGTGTCTTTAGTCAATACATGTTTTACAATTAATGGATGAGCAATTGCTCATTTTGCTACAATGCTTTGCATTTCATTTTGAAATGAAACATTCGTTTATAGAGAAATTCAAAAAGTATTTTCCTGCTGATGTATTATATATGGGAAAGTGTAACATGGAATCATGGTGTATGTCAATTATATATTTGTTTACCTATGTTCTAAACTATTATCCACAGAACTACAGTATCACCGCCTATTTCTCTGATAGAAACTTGACCGATAACATCATTGGAGGAGAAGGTGTTCGGTACACGTTCACGTGTAACCAACTTGAAGACTATAACCAAACATTCATTGGAAACCTGACTGCAGTGAGGTATATATATTCTCATGTTTCACTTATATCCGTGATCATTCAAATTTCGGGATCATCCTTAGTTCCTGTCGTCATTATTCTCACCACTTTCTCTCGTGACTTTGTTTTAAAAGTCCATTGAGCACTCTAACCTATCGACTCACTATATGAAAGTTAGCGTAAGGACGTCAACTCTGAGATAATGTCAATTGAGAATTTCGGATATCATTTAGTCTTAGGCATATTCTTACCACTGCCTCATGAGCCTCGGATATATACGATTATACGAGCAATTGTTTTGATGTGATCGGATACCAGGGATGTATTCAAGGTCTGAAACTATACAATTCTGCAAATAAGTCTTCAGATTGATCAGTTGCGAGAATGAATTCACTTCCAATTTTATAATAGGGCATTAAGTCTGAGCATTGAGTTTAAATTATTTAGTGTTGGAGCCTGATGGTCCTATTATACTGTTTGTTTGGTGAGTGCTAGTAAAAAATATATGTGAGAAAGTAGTCAGTGGCTTCGAAAGAATGTTGTGTAAGTACTGGTGTGGGAAAGCCATGAAAACATGGGTAGGTGCACTGACCGCCGTGATATGACCAAAGCTGTTGAAAGCGGCGTTAAACTCCAAACAAAAAAACAAAAAACTAGTAAAAAAAGCGTATTTTGATTGGAGTTTCGGCTAGCACATGGCAGCGTTTTCTCCAGGACTAAAACTCTTGGAATAAGTACTGATTGTTATAAACTTTTATATTCTTAATATGATCGTATTTGAGCTTCCTTGTGAAAATGTGTTTACAAGTTGGTTTTTCTGAACAGTATAGTTCCAGATCAGCATGTATATCTACTCTATATAGTATTATCTGAAAATATTCAAGTTGACGGAAGATTATAACAAGCTTGTGTAAAAAATAGGTGAACATTGTAGATCTTGATCCGCACATGCTGATCTGGATCTACACTGTTCACTAAAGTCAAACTCATTTGTTTATATTCCACGAACCATGTTCATTTCAATGGTGTTGACGACGTCTGGGTTTTAATATTGAGTTGGGTGAACAATTTAAACACCTATACATCATCTCCATTACGTTATGTTAAAATGCATGACCCATCTTAGAGCATTGGTTGAAAGGTGTCTTGGTATTTGATAAACGCCTATCCTTCTATAGTAGTTTCCCATTAAGGGCCTGCATTCAGGTTCACACAGATTTCTGATTGTTGTAGACTTTAAAGTATGATAGTGCCAGTTATAATACACTCGCCCAAGGTTCTAACCAATCTATTGGTGTTTCCTTGATTTTGCAGAAACGCACAAGAGATTGCAAACTTATTTAATTTTATTTCTAAGTATGTTACTAACTTAAAAAGTAAAAAAAGAATACAGCAAAATATTACCGCAAATAAAATATAAATAAACAGTTGATTAAGGTAACCCCTAACATCGACAATCACAAAATGTTCTGTTTTTATTTGAATAAACTAATCATTTGTCCATATTGTAAGATTTTTTAACAACAAAGCGTTACGTCAATATCGGATGTGACCCCCTGGCTGCAATGACTATTAGGCAGCGACTTAGTATAGACATTACGTAGTTGCGAAGCTCACGTTGCGCTAACGTAGCCCACTCCTTCGAACATCTCGCTCCACCTCCCATAGGTTGTGTTGTACTGGTCGCTTAAGAATTCGCATGTTAATGAGGTCCCAGATGTGCTTTATCTGGTTTAAGTGGTCACTGGTCACTGGTCACTGGTGCCCAAAATCATATCGTTATTTTAATTTTAAATGGAAGTTAAGCTTGCATGACGGACGGACGTTCCTGTAGTCATCATAGCTACTGCACGAGAACACCCTTCATTCGACATTCGCTGCATTATAAAATACAAATTTATGTTGTGTGTACATGTACAATACCTACTTACTGAATTAGATGAAAAAAGTACGTAGTAGATGGTAAGCACGGGAAAATGAATATTTTGCTCTGCATTTATTCGGATAAAATTAAAGGAAATATAACAATTTAAAAAATGATTCGTTAGAGCTTGGGGTGAGTGTATGTTTATATACATACATGTATATATAATTATATATAAAGGAACATGCGGTTTCAAGTCTATGATTCATGCAGTTTCGATTCTTGCAAATTGCAATTGTTGTTCAATAACAAACAATGCAAAATATATTATTTGAAATCATGTACAAATAGTGAATTCAAAAACAAAATACAAATACTGTACATGTACATTATTTTGTAGTTTTCAATAAGTGACAGTTTCGTTTCTAGAAGATTTGATATTAACATTTTTCATGCAAATTTTAACTGATCGTGAGTTCAGTTTCTACTCTTCTATACTGTAAGAGACATACTACTTACCGTGCAGTCTTTTCCAAATGTAATTTATCATATTTTTACTTTGCGTTTTTCAGCGTTAACCACACGGTAGAATCGTCGACCCCTGAACATGATATAACCTCTCGCTTCGTTGAGTATACTGTTATAGTCCCATCACCTTTAACTATAACTACAGCAACTGTAGGAGATACAATATTGTTCGAAATTGAAGCGCCAGGTAATGGTGTTGTTTTTCTTTCATTTTGAGGCACGAAGTTCACTTTTTTAAGAAATGCGAATGGAGGTTTACCACTTTTGATAAATAGACAATGTGAATGGATTTGTTTCTGTTGGGGTTTTATGCCGTTTTTTAATTCACTTATGCATGATCCCTGGGGAAACAAACCAGTACTAGGCTAGGAAATGTGCATTGCCAAGAAGCACTCGACTATGACCACAACTCCTCGACTGGGGCACAAACCTTGTGAATGGAGCTTTACCACTTTATATACATAAACTATGTAAATGAAGCATCGCCACTTTCGATAAATGGACAATGTGAATAGAGAATCACTTCTTTCGAGATAAACCTAAAACTTTCCCTCTTGCAGAGACATTTTGACACATTTGCAGCAGACGAATTTCAAACATTTTGAGAAGTTTCTCCTGTTGCCACTATGTTTCCAAGTCTTATATATTTTAATGTTCATTCATAGAGATTGTCCATATTTTTACCGAGATGTTTCAAAGTAGTGTGCCGCATTCTTAGTCTGACATACTGAAACACTTGAATAAGTGACAAATATCCCTTTTTGCTTTGCAGGTAATTATACCATGAAGGCTTTGTCATGTGTCGCAGCAGGCGGAGATGATACAAAAACTGTCATCACGAACGGGTATGTTCCAATGTCATTAAAACAATACCTGATATGCGCTGAGGTATAGATCATCTCAGATTAACATTTTAGCAAGGATATAAGATTGTCGCCTACAAAATAGTAAATAATGAAACCTACAGATATCAAAAAGAGAATCGGTGATTGCCTTTAGTTCAGATTGTATAGAATATTTTTAAAATGTCTGTAGACAACTAAAAAATGTTTTGATCTATACACTATTCAAAATTGCGGAAGCTTATCCGATTGATGAATGCAGAATACTTCGGACTTATATCCTCAAGCTCGGCAGAGAGGATGGGGATGCTCGGTACATGACAGCTTTTGATTTTGAGATAATCCGGTAAATGATTAAGGTCATAGTGACTTTCAACACAAAACAAAGTGTCCGATTGATCAGAAATGACTGATTGGCTCCGATGTTGGGTCATGCATATTTTATTCAATCTGCCTCGCGATCCTGACAATGTTACGCACAAAGGAGGTGGGTGCATACTGTTTGACTAATATCTCTTGTTTCTAATTGTACTGGAGCATTGCCAATGCATTGACTTCCAGTTACAGCATAAGATATACACTTTTTGACGAACAATGAAAGACGCGACTACTTCAGGAGTGATAGCCACTTTTGTGAATGGAGTAATTTTTCAACGGTGTTAACTCTTTTAACGCCGAATTTCGCCAAGTTGATAAAATGTGATGTCATTAATTTGAAAGTAATATGTAAACGATGTAGATCTTGCTCAAACTGTGTAGGTGTACATGCCGACCTGAATATACACTGTTCAAAACAAAATCAACATTAATATTAATATAGAACAACGGTGGAGTTATAGTCTTTTGAGCTGATGTGACTGGTTTGTTTCCGTTTCAGATGTTCCGATGAAACCAATCTGGTGTCGGACTTCAGGGTGTTCAACCACCCTACTGGTCATTGGACCTACTTGTACATGAACTTCTATGTGTTCAAATTCTACAACGCCGATGATGTGACTTTAACGTGTTCTGTCAAAATTTGCATCTCTGGTGACGACTGTGACTTTGTAAGAGGTTTTTTTTGTTATACAAGATGGAACTGAATTTTAATAAGTAATTTAGATATTTACAAGTATATACAAACTCATGTTTAACATATTTTCTTCTGTTGACCCACTTTCCAGTTCTGTTTCTCCTTTGAGTGTTATTTGCAACGTATGTTTTCTACTTTTGGTTTACTACTTATACAACAACCTGTTGGTATTTTTGGCTTGTCCAGCTTCGAATTTCGAAATAAAGATTCTATAGCCAATTATACGAATATTGATAATGAATATATAGAATAGCATTGATGCGCATTGGAGGCAAAATATCAATTTTCACTTATTTTCCCTAACAGTTCAAAGGTCGAATGAATTCATAACCGGCAAGTTTACTATTGTAGGTCTATGTTAATTGAACTTGTTATACATTGATTACGCGACAGCCGAATTTACACGACAATAAAAGCAGTTAGCATTGGTATGGATTAACCATTTTCATGTGTATTACAGTCGTGCGGGAGTGACCGAAGAAGGCGTGCACTCTCTGAACAAGATGGCGATGATGAAGAAGTCTTCAGTGTTAATCAACGATTGATAGTGAAAGATGCTGTTCCTAGCCGATCGACTCTGATTTATGGTATAATTAACTATTGATTTATTGTTTGAATTGTGTTTAACGTCATGTAATGGTCACCAACCAGTACCCTTATATACGTGTTCCATGGGTTGTTTACACCAGTACTCTATACAAAAGTATTTACGATCTACTCGATGTTTTCCCTCATAGACAGATAGCTAGATGGTGGAGGACGAATGATGCTTGTATCATTTAATTTTGTCAAGTTAAGAACGTTGGCGCCAATATAATAATTAATCAACTATCCAATGAGTACTCTTATAACATTACTATATATCAACACCGAATTTTTTTACCGGCAGCAATTTGTTTTAAAATCTGTTTAGCCTACTCTAAGAGTTGCTTGTATACGTCTGCAATTACTTTAAAAATGATAGTAATGGCTGCATTCCTTAGCGCTCAGGGTTGTGCAGGAAACTCCTTGTAAATGAAAAATTGTTGAAAGCTGCGTAAAACACCAATCCATCAAAACTCTATTACTATAGTCTGTGTTCATAGTAGAATTAATCTGAACATTACAAAGACGTTTTATTTCACGACCATCTCATTTTATACCATGTTTTTGTCTATAAAAACATCCGCTTTAACGGTGCAAGATTATTACGATATATTGACAGAAGGAAAACCATTTGAAGATTAGATATGTTCTGTACTTAAAACAAAAACATTTCAATGTCGTTTTATGTTTCATCGATGTTTAATCACTCTGAAATGACAGATTCCATGAGGTAGAGAACGCCGTGTCTGGTAAATTAATGTATCTGCGTGCAGAGAGAACTCTGGCTGAGTCAATTTGTTATAAACTTACTAAATTCATCTTTGAGTGCTGCTAGTTTCACACCAATATGACATTGATTTATAGCAAATCGAAAACCTTCGGATGCGGGAGGTCGAGTGTTCGATCCACAGCCGGTTCATATCAAAATCCCTAAACATGGCTTTAGTAATGGCTTTCCGTCTTTGGCGCTCATGAGATTAACGGATCCGTAGTACTGGTAGCTTACCCATTAAATTCTATAGTATATCTGAAATTGTGTTTAATGCGGCCACAATATTTTCAAAAGTCGTCTGTTGCAAAGATGTTGGAAAGCGCCTGCAAATGGAAAAGGGTTAAAACACCAAAGAAACCAAATCGAACCAAATCGGAATTAATTCATATTATTTACCATACATGCATTATCAGAATTTTCTTTTTTCTTCAGGTCCACTGAATTTAACAGTCGCCATGTTAATCGTGTTACTTGTTTAAATGAAGGCTTAATGAAGTCCAGTCGCATTTAACTGTAATCTAATTTGTAAGATTATTATAATTAAATGAATAAAGTTTGTGTCCTCTATGTCCTACTTTCTCGCCCAACAATATCACCATATTTCATCGACACAGAAATTTCTATTTCTCGTAGACATGTGTAATATAGCGACACGGAAAAGCAACGTATTGTGTGTTTTCACCTTAGGATGCCGACCCACTAGTAGTTGACCATTGATCTTGATATTTTCAATACTCATAACAGATTTGTATATGTTAAATTTGCTATAAGGTTTGATATATGTAAGAACTAGTGAGTGTGTCGCTTTGGCTGGGGTTAGCACAACATCGTGTAGGGATGCTGTCAAGATAAGGCTGCTTGGTAGTGAGAGTGGTGTCACGTAGAGATTATGACAACTTTCGGGCATACAGTCTATGCGAAAAAGGAGCCAGTTGCTTGGAAAGTATGTTGTGTGGAGTACTGGTGCGAGAAAACCAGGTCACATATGAGTAGGTGACTGGCCGCCGTGATATGACTGAAAAAGTGTTGAAACGGCGTTAAACCTCAATCAATCAAAGACATTAAATTCAGCAGAACTCTATATAATAAGGGGATTTGTGTACTTTCTATAATCCTTATTTTACACTCTAACCATATGTCGTGGGTAATCAAAAGACTTATGGGGTTTTGTTTGATGATATGATAGATATTGCGGGTAGAAGAGCTGTATACTCCCCTTATATTGACCTCTGGAATTGTATTCCGAGGTCACTGCAACTGTAAATGGTTGAGCCCGTCCGTGGGAAAAGGCACCCGTTGATGTTTCTGAAATATGTAGTATCAGATCAGTATGAACATTTATCCCGTTTTATCAGAAAGTACAAACATTGACAGAAGCTTCTTACAAGCTCATGTAAGTCATATGTGAACTGCGTACATAGTGATCATACTGTGCGGATGCATAGGCAAAAGACAATGTTGGTGCCGTTACGCACGGAAAAGTTCAAGTGAGTTTCACAATACGAATTCTTGTAAATATATACTGCTTAAGCACCAACACGAACAAGCTTCGGCATTTTGATAAAACTTCGTAGTATGTAACTGCGACTCGCTGGTTATATGTAATTGTCCATATTTCGTAGAATGTAACTGTTCGTACCTCGTAGTATGTATCTGTGACTAGCTGGTAGTGCGTAATTGTCCATAGCTCGTAATTTGTAATTGTTCATTATAGCACGTAGTATGTAACTGTGATAGCTGGTAGTATACAATTGTTCCTTATTGTGTAATATGTAACTCTGACTAGCTGTTAGTATGTAATTGTGGATAGTTCGTTGGATGTTATCTGGTCTTTCGTTAAGGTAGAACTCTGGATAGTTAGGCAATCTACCGGCTGTGTGAAATAACATTTCTATCTAATGTGTAAATGTAATATTCGGTGTTGTTTAAGCTTTGTTTTATTGAGGTTTTATGCCGGTTTCAATATTATTTCAGTTATATCACAGCAAACGATCCCTTATTCATGATCCCTTGGTTAACAAACTAGTCCTAGGTTAGAAAATGTGCCTTGTCCAAGTGCACTTAACCATGCCATGACCGCCACGACTTGGCGAACCTGGGACGATATTTGTAACGACGTGGACATTCACGTACAGTTACATGCAATCAAGATATCCTCCGTCAGACTAGTTCTCATATCGCTACAATCACATCGCGAGCAACGAGTAAACTCGGGAAATGAAGAATAAGCAATTAATTGAGCGATAGAAAAACTAGCCCGTAGTATACTGGGATCATGTTTTGCATAAAACCATGCTGGGCTAATCGAGAACTGCTGTTGAATTTGTCTGTATAGTACACACTCTTGAGAAGATGTTCTCTCAGTCCATTCATTAGCTAGTGAAGTAATGAGATATCTTCGTACTAAAACATTTTTTGCCACATATCTTTGTTCGGGAAGCTACCATGGGTAATAAAGTCTTGCAAAACATGAAAAAAGTCATATTTATGTAGCAAATAATCAACGTCACATATAAACCCTAGTTAAATTAAGTCATACTGATATGAATACACACGTAATAAACATATATATTGTGTCGCACAGTCTCTTTCTTAACGACACAATTGACCAAAAGGTCAGTTTTCTCTTATCAATTTCGACTTCAATAGGGAATGCTCATGAAAGACCGCGAACAATAGTCCCAATCAGAGAGCGACTGTAACAAATCACAACCAAAAAGGGCCCTTAGGATAACGATTGAATTAAGGATGTTAAAACGAGTCAGAGGATTCAGGTCATTCATGTGTAATACCTCTTTGATTAATCCGAAAAATGTACCCCTTAATTTTCTATCTGAATGTGTTACTATTAAGGAGGAACTAAAGTACTTGTTACAATTTATGCCTAAATGAACATACTCTTCTTTTTCTTGTATAGCTGCTTTGCCAACACGCCAGGACCGTGAACTGCATGTAAATACACGCTTGGTCTCATTAAAAGTGACGACGGAACATTTGTCCGCATTATATTGGTAACGCCATTCACGGGAATATTGATAGCAAATGTTTACCATATGTTATAGGGCTTTACCAGATAACGCGAGAACAGTTATACCGTAATACAGATTTATGCCGCAATTAGTAAGAAGATAGCAGGCTTTCTTATATCATCCCAATATTCATTCATTCCATAATTCTGATAGTGTTATATTCTGCTCTCATCCCCTATATTCACATTAGTCCATTTTCCCATGGAAAGATGTCCTAAAGACATTTACTCTTGCATCAACCGTGAACATAAACCACATTGGTAATGGATATCTGATCTTGAAATAAATCCCATCCATATAACTTATAAAAAGAAACAACTTCTATGTTTATACTCTTTATCCATGTATCAATATAAACAAAGTGAATACACTGTCACAAATAATGTCAAATCAAACAATCCAAAAAAAAATACTGATAATATCAAAACATATATATACATTTTACTTTTTAAACTAATGAATAATAAATTTGGCTTAGGGGCAGACTCAGAATTGCTTAAATTGCTAACATAGTTAAACTCGGTGTAGCAGCTATGCTAAGACACAAGAGCCGGAAAACTAGATGTAGTTCACTCGGTGCGGCCTCATTAGGCTACAAGAGCCGGAATAACCTCGGTTAAACTCGGTGCAGCAGCTAAGTAAGCAGCAAGAGCCGGCAAACTGAGGAGCCAGTTAACTCGGTGTGACTTGGCTACAAGAGCCGGAATAACCATGACAGCAATCGGTAATATTCGACTCGGTGTAGCTATGACCAGTTGTCAATTGAGTATAGGTCAGATAGGTGTGAGATCATGCTACAAGATCCGGACGAAAAAAGGAAATGTAGTATTTGAAAGTTAACTATAAATCCCAAAATAAATGGTAGCAAACATAATGTTCAACTCGGTGTAACTATGCATTTGTGTCAACTCTGTGTGAAGACATACATGCTACAAGATCCGGAAGAACACTACCTGTTATATTGTAAATTTTGAAAATTCCATAATTCAATTAAGTTAGCTGAATTTTGGGGAATTAAACAATTGTTTAAAATTGAAATAATTTTTAATACGGCCAAAACCAGATTGTAATGATATATGAAATCTGAGTGCCCCAAAATGAGGGTAAGCCAAATATAAATAAACATGTTACAAAACAATGAAAAAATAATGAATCAAAATCAAACTACAATGAACATAATCTTATTCAAACCTACTCTACTATATCAGCAGTGCTTTCTCAAGACAAAATCTTTTGATGGTCATACATGACCCCCTATTTGGAAGTTGGGGGTCATTTGTTTGTGTATTTCATGTTGTGCAGTTCGTTTTTAAGTCAAGGTTTTTTTTTAGAGCAAATTCGTCGCAAAATTATCGTTTGACAGCCGTTCGGTTGTTTTTACACATTCCTGTTGGGGCTTGTGCTCGTTTTCTTTACTTTGCGATGAGAAAAATGATGTTAAACGCCGTCGCTTAGCAGACGATGGAGCTGAACTTTTTCCACGATTATCTACATCAGAGACATATATACGGCTCTTAATTCTCGGCAAATTTAGGTATCTACATCTAACTAAAATATGTAGTGATGTGTCAAATGGTTAAATACTCGGTCATATACGCGCGTTACACAAGGAGATACATTTAAATAGTTAGCGTATGAAGTAAAACAGAGTAACTAATGTAAACAATCTGTCAAACAATGTTTTCATTGTGTTACCTCGCTGTGTATTGAATCAGCAGCCGATCAAGTATAGAGGCGCGCTCTTAAAATAGTAACACATATATGTAAAACATGCTCTGATATGTGGACTGCATGACACGTGGTTTAAAAAAAAAAAAAAAAAAAAAAGTCTCTCTGATTGGCTGACTGATAATCAGTCTAGGTGGAATGGGAGACCCACAAATGTAAACATAAGCAGACGGGTTCTCTTAAATACGTTACGATACAAAACAATAACTAGTTTAAATCAAAGCGCCAATGGCACTGTAGTGGCGATCGTATGGAAAATCCTGCAAAGTAACAAGCAGTATATCGGTGTAGGGCTTGCGATGACTCTGGTGCGGGTATATTTGAGAATGTATCAACCCTGCATCTTTTGACAGTAGAATAATGTTAGTTTGCCAGAATGTTGTCTTGGTGATTATTTAGTTACGTTCTGAAATTGGTCATGATGTGTTCAAAATTAGGCCATTCCAAAGTTATGAAAAATCTAGTTGGTATTCGATAGACTACCGTTTTAGCTCATTAGAATGACTATTTGTAATCTAAATTGTTTGGGTAATCACATGTTTATCACCAGGTCGTTAGGCCATATTAAGATAAAATATATTTTACACTTTAGAAATGACTAAAGAAAGGAGAGAAAACAGTATCCATTAGTTTGGTGTTTGTTTCAATTATGTCCGATATTAAACAGGTCTGTTCAATTTAGTCCCTTCACATTGCATGATTGAGGGTTGTCACAGTGTATTTATATGTCTCTGAGGTTGTTAAACTGCTTCGAATAATGTGAGTGCAAAAACAAACACAAAACATGCTCCAAAAGCACACTTTCACTATTTGCCAAACTGTTTAATTTATGAAAATATAGGCATATATTATAATGCTAGATCTTCAAACTCAATTAGGCTACACTGTCAGCATTGATTGCTAATTGACTCTAGAACGTGCAGACGTGTATACATAACGTGTGTACACACTGCCATCGTGTGTCCTTTAAACCTTTGTAAACCAGTCTTATTATCTAGACGCTTTCATATATTTAAACAAGTACAAAATAAAGCGTTTATAATATTGAGATTTACAAGCTTTTCTGGTTTTTGGTCTCGCGAGCTATTTATAGAACCTTTTGGAATTTCCAGATTTGAGTATCACCAGAGTTGTCGTTATTTGCAAGGCAGAACGCGCAATGATATTTATTATCTGCCAAATCATGACGAAGATAATCAGAGTACAACCAACTCCTGCCGAATCAGGTTAAAGGTCAAAAGGTTACGGTTGACTACAGTAAAAATAAAACGAGGCACAGGAGTATCATGATACTCTGCATAGCGTACCCAAGACGCCCGATGATATTTATTATCTGCCCAAACATGAAGAAAGATAATATGTAAATAGTTTAACTCTATTTAGATATTTTCTCGATAAATCTCAAATATTAGTACCAATCCGGTATCAAAGTAGCACTAACATTATCATTATTAATCGTGTGCCTGCATCACTGATGGAACTATATATATATATGGCGGTTTAACGGAAGTGAGTAAATTGCCTTTGCAGAAATATCCAACCGATTGTTCAAATACGACTATATAATTTTTTTTTCGTTGTTGTTGTTTTGGTAGCACTGTGACGATTGTCAACCATTCGCCACAAAAATACCGATTTAACAATGAACGAGGACCCAGTCTACGGTTGTCGCTATCAATGAAAAACCGAGCGTCTACTCTCGCAATGTCAATGTCAATTAAAATGCGTCAGAGACGCAGAAAAAAGGGCTCTGGAGAAAACACTGAGCATCAGCAAATATATGTCCTTAAGTTAAGCATCTGCCAGAGTATTGTGTGCTTTCTTCAGCACACCGTCAGAAATCCGTATATATCTGCAATAGGAATCCGACGACCATCGACCTAAGGTTTTAATAAGATGGTCCTCAATAAGTACTCTACCTGCGGTCGTAGCCGCTCCGATGCGAAAAGAGTGACCACTATAAAATGAAGAATCAATGCCTAAATATTGTAATGTTTCTTTGAACATAGATAAGAATTTTCTTCTAGATACTGCTAGTCCATCGATATCAATAAATAGGGGTTGGTCATACGAATCCCCTGAATTAACTTTAACTCTAGCTTTCATATACTTGCAACAAATACTAAATGGGCAAATATTTTTTCCAGTCTCAAAAAGTTTAATTATTACGCCTTTTCTAAAAGGATCTGTCTTAGACACCTTTAATTTCAAATGAACACAATCAGTTAAAATATTCATATCTGACACACATAAATTAAAGCTTGGGTCAAATTTATCAGTGTTTCCTACTGTAAATTCTCCACACCTTAAAAATCCGAAAAAAGCTACTGTACTCATAGTTTCTAATAATACATTTTTAAAAGAATCATTTTTTCGTAAGTAAACACATAACCTGTTCAGAATGTCAAAAGTTACTGGATATCGAGGTCTTGAAGATATGTTTTGGGTACGCTTCACTCCATTAAGTATGGATTTAAGACGATTTAACTGAGAATTATCTGGGTATCTTATATTCTGTTCCATACACCTAAATCTTATACCACATAAATATAATTTGATTGTACTATAACTAACATTAAGCCTACTTGTACAATGTGCTACAAATAATAACAGTAACTCTTCATCAACAGGTAAAAAATGAGGCATAACATATGCCACTATTCCTGTAAACAATAAAAATTGAACATAAGCCTTAAACCCAGTTTCATAGCATTGTCTTGTGCTCGGTGCAATAGCTTTACACCACAAATTGTCGACTACGTTTTTGAGGTCCATAATACGACCTTCAGATGAGGCACTATACAGGGTTTGTTGGCTGCTAATGCTGGGGCCAATCGACGGAATCTGTCCATCTGCAAACGAGATAAAGAGTCTGCTATAGCATTATGTTTACCCGGTACGTGGCGAGAAAGGAAAACAAAGTTATGTTGAGCTGCTAGCAATGTTAAACGTCGAACTAAGGGCATGATATGTTTCGATTTGGATCTGCCTTTGTGTATAATAGCAACTGTTGCTTCATTGTCACACATGAAAATAATGCGTTGTTTCTTCCATAAATGGCCCCATAGAATAGCAGCCACGACTATTGGATACAGTTCCCTGAACGCTATTGATACCGATTTATCTTGAACAACCAATTCATTTAAAGCAGAAGGCCAACGTTCGAAAAAATACTGATCATTGAAGTATCCACCAAATCCTAACATGTCTGAGCCGGAGGCATCTGTATGTAAACAAAAGTCATCTGATGTGACAGCAGCCGTGCTAATGCCTGGAACCCAGGTGGTGATTAACTTACGATATCAACATGGATATAAAGGTCGCAGCACTTTATTTTATTCTAATGCTACTGAACATTTTAAGTTGGAACTGTAGAGGTATAATGTCCTCCGCATACCCGCTATCTCAGATGTTGGATAATAATGGCATAGATATTGCATTTGTTGTTGAGCATAAGCTGTTACCGCGCTCCGCATCATTTATGGACACGATACATGCAAAGTACTCAGCTTTTGTAACAATTGATCGTTCATTAGATCATTTTTCTACACTGAGATGCGGAAAGGCGGGTGCCGCAATTATGGTTAAAAATACCTTAGATAGTCATGTACAAAGAATACAAAACATTGAAAACGATCGTATTGTAGGTATTGAGATCATATCAGAAAAAACTTTACCACTGTACTTATTTTGTATATACATGCCTGCTGACAATGATTTTATTTTATACAGGGAAACACTGCGCGACATTGAATCTCTTTTGAATTTCTACGAACGGATAGGTAGCGTTATACTCGGTGGCGATTTTAATGCAAAAATTCGATCGACACATGGAAAGTGTAATAATAAATCCGCTTTATTTTCGGAATTTGTTGAAAGTAATAGCATGGTTTCTTTGCAACAGGTGCATGGAATGTCATCACGATACACTTTCATACCCAATAAAACGTCTATAGACCATATTCTCGTAGGGAAGGGAGATACAAGACTTTATACTTCGTTTAAAATTTTAAATGAAAGTGATGTCATAACATCAGATCATTTGCCTATTATTTTCTCCTTAACAAATGCAGAGTCTAATGCACAGACCTTGCTAGCGAGTACGTGCATTGCATGGAATAAGTGTAATACTGCCCACTTGGACGCATTTAGATCAGAAATCGAAGTTAAGGTAGACACCCTCCTTCATAATGAGAATATATATAATGAATATTCGCCAGATTTTCTTAACAGCAGTTTGATAGAATTCATAACAAATGCATCAACATGTTTGCCAACGTGTAAGTTTAACAAGCATGCTAAACCGCATTGGTCTGGTGAAGTAAAGGAGTCTTATGCGCGCGCGTTAGAATACCGGAATGCTTGGTTTAAGCTAGGCAGACCAAGAGACAGGTCACCTTCATTCATAGCGTACAAAGCTGCAAAAACAGAATTTCGCAGGACCGAGAGACACGCCCGCGAAATGCATGAAAACTCGGTTTATGATCAACTTAATAAAGCTGCGGAGCTCGACTATAAAACGTTCTGGAAACTCCTACGCCGGAAAAGTGGGAAGAATTTCAATATTTGTTCAGAACTAATGATCGAAAATCGTAGCTTCGAACATGCTGAAGTACCCAATGGATTCAGAGAATACTTCGCCCAGGTTTTTGATTATGCGTGCATTGACGACACTCTTAATGATCACTTATGTAAAGAACTTAAAGGGTATAACAATAGTACTGAACGTCCGATATTAAAAACAGTCACACGCAACTTTGATATGGATGAAGTAGAGCAATCTATCAAAACACTAAATAAGGGCAAATCCCCAGGCATTGACGGTATCCTCAATGAGCATGTCATACATGCAGGTCAATCATTAATACGTGCTATCGTTCAGTTATTTAACTCCATTATTAAACATGAGACAGTGCCAAAGCAATGGCAAACAAGCATACTTATTCCAATATTTAAGGGTAAAGGGAAAAATAAAATTGAACCATCCAGTTATCGTCCGGTCTCTCTGATACCGTGCTTCAGCAAGCTATTTGAGAAGTTACTTCTTAATCGAATTAACACATATATTGCGTCTGCTAAAATAATATTCCCCTGCCCTCAACAACATGGGTTCCAGAAACAGCTTAGCTGTATGACCACAGCCTTTAATGTTCAAGAAGCTGTGTTTTACAACGTTGAACGTCAAAGTGACGTTTACGTCGCCTTTCTTGATCAAAAGGGGACTTTTGATAGTGTGAGACACAAATCATTGTTCCTCAAACTCGGCCGAATGGGACTAGTGGGTAAACTCCTTAGGATTGTACAAGCGTCCTATACCGGTCTTAAAAGTGTCGTACGTTACGCTAAGCAAACGTCTAGTACGTTCAATGTAATACGCGGCGTACGCCAGGGAGGGGTTATGTCCACGTTCCTATACCTAGTTTACATCAATGAGCTTGTAGCGTCATTACAAGTCAGTAACCTAGGCACTAACGTCATGTCCATACCTGTTAGTAACCCTTCATTCGCCGACGACATATCTCTGTTGGCCATTTCCCCCCTACGGTTACAGAAAATGGTTGATATTGTCTACCGGTATTGCAAAACATGGAGAGTGGAGATAAACGTAAACAAATCTAACGTTATCGTTTTTAGTAAGAAAGGAAATGACTCCAGCGCATATATAATGTATGGAGAACAAATTCTAACGCAGGTGAAAACAATTGTCCATTTGGGTATAACCCATGATTCCAGGATGAAATTATCGGTCCGTATAAAAGAACGTATACAAAAAGCTCGCAACTCTCTATTTGCAATGGTTGGTCAGGGTCTTCATCCGCAAGGTGTAAACCCACTGGTTTCCGCCAATCTGTACTCCAAGATAGTCCGACCGACACTTTTGTACGGATCTGAGCTTTGGAATAATATAACGAAAACTGATCACAATAGCTTAACGATTTTTCAGCATTTCGTTGCAAAGAAGATTCAAGGACTTTCAGTTAGAACGCGATCGGACATAGCTGAGTCAATGATTGGGCTTTACAGGATAGACAGTGAAATCGAAAAGCGGAAACTAATGTTCCTACATAAATTGCTTTGTCTCCCTGTATATTGTATTTCAAAAGAAATATTTGTTAGTAAATATTTAATGTACTTAAATGACCAACGCTCTGTCAAGCTTGGGTTCATCCCGGATATCTGCAGGATAATAGCAAAATACAACTTAAATTTTATATTGAACAATTATTTCCGGGATAGTTCACTGCCCACTAAATCAGCATGGAAGAATACAGTTCGCCAAGCGATTGGTATGCGTGAGTATTCCTTATGGGTACAACGCCTCACCAGGAATCAAGAGTACATGTTTTTTCAAGTGTTACAGCCAGGGATCGAACCTAGCATCGTCTACAAAGTTTCGAAGTTGAGTGCCTTTAGATCAACTATGACAACTATGGTCAAACTATGGTCAAGGCCCATTACACTAGCACATTTTACGTGCATCAAATGTGGCATGCTATCCCAAGAGGAATTAGTTCATTTATTGTACGAATGCAGATGCACAAGAGTGATACGCTTTGAACTCAAACGGAAAATGCTTTCTCTGTTTGATATTCGATTTGTTAACGAGCTTTATGCTCTAGACCATTTTGAGTGGGTACTCCGCATCATGGGCGCCCCACTACCCCCAGTCGTCAATTCGAATATCAACAGAATGTTTCTACAGCTCACGTTCACTTTTGTGAGTCGCTGTGTCCAGCTGTATTCGCCAATTTAACTGTGTCAGAACAACAACCAGTATTGTTCAACATCAGGCTTAAACGCACTATGTTTGAGGTTGCTGTTAAGCATTGATAGTTTAATACTAATGTAAATTAGTACCGAACTTGTATATATAACCCTATATAGTAGTCAGTAATTGTCTTTTCTTTTTTTGTCTGTATGTTAATATATTTGTTCTTTTTTTTCTATTGAAATTGTATAATTTATTTGTGTAGTGTAAAATTTAACCTACGATATCTCCAAACATGGAGGCAATAAAGAATTGTATTGTATTGTGTATTGTATTGTACATACGTATATCCTCTCGGCAATCCTCAGTCATAGTAACATAATAATGCAATGCTTTAACTGTGGTTGAAAGTGAAATAAGATGCGACACAAAGGACCTTCCAGGAATCACTACCCTTGAGGCAAAATTAAGATGGCCCAAAAGTTGCAACAATTCACGTTTTGTGCATGATTTCCTATTCAAAAAATCTCTCAAAAACTCAGTAATTCTTTTCAGTTTGTCATTTGGCAATCTAGCCTCCATAAGACTTGAATCTAAAATAATTCCCAAATATTCCATAACTGTATCAGGGCCTGCAGTTTTGTTTTTGGCCATAGGGATGTTAAGTTTCTCGAAAATATAGTATAATAAATCCATGTTCCTCCGGCTACATTTAAGAGGCTCTTCGAATGTTATAAAGTCGTCCAACAAATGAAGAATATATTTAATCCCATAATTGTGAGAAGCTATCCAGCAAACACTTTGTGATAAGGTGTCAAAGATCCTAGGAGAAGACCGGCAACCAAACGCTAGTTTTGTATAATAATAATAATGGTTACGCCACTTAACACCAAACATATGCCACTGTGAAGGCAAAACAGGCATCAATTTAAAAGCATCTGAGATGTCTGTACACATTGTGGTATTTTTACCTAATTTATGAATAATTTTGATTGCGTCATCTATGCGCACATATGACAATGAACAACCTTCCTTATCAATCATTTCGTTCACGCTACAATGGTCAGAGTCCTCATGGGGAGATGACAAATCAACAATCAGTCTTGGTTTCCTAGAATACTTGCCTATAGCTACACCTATAGGACTCACACGATATTTCGAAAAAGGTAAAACTGCAAATGGTCCTCTTAAAAATCCCTTATTTACCTCACTTTCAACAAGTTTATCAACAATGATTGGTTGTGTAATTGCGGACCTTAAATTTTTGCACTCTTTGGTAGAAACATTAATGTTAGCAATCATAGTGTCAAAACCATACTCCAAACCATCACACAAATATTTAACAAAGTTCTGATCTGGATGATAAGCCAATTCTTGTTTTAAATTATTAATATTAATTGGTGTCTCAACTTTATCGTGATTCAGTCATTGATTTGAAGTTTCCTGTGGTGTGATTGTTCTTTTACGTGTGCAAGATTTAGCCCCGTGAGTATTTGCATGACATACAGAACATACATGAATATACTGGCATGATGGTCTATAACAACTTCTCTCATTAAAGTTGTTGCACACTTCTCTGTCGTTAAACATACTTCTTTTTCTGCCGTATCTGTCTATCTCTTTCAAATTGTCTTTGGTCACATTTGACATGTTTGAAAATGTATTCTTACTCATAGCGAGTTGAGGGCAAAAGGCTGAGGGGTGCATGGTAGAGTAACAGAGATTGCATGCGTTCATTCGAGCATTCCCAGCAACCATAGTGAGTAGAGTATTGTCTTTGATAGCCCAGTCAACCTTAATGTTATGGTCTCGTAATGCTGCGGCAGCTCTGGCCGAAAATTGGCAATGGTATTCATAAAATTTTGAGCCATACACATTTGAAACATCTACAATGTTCGCCTCATAACGATCGAGCTCGACACGTCTTTCGGGGTACTGAATGCACATCACTCTCTTGTATTTGCCGAAAGCAGTGATGAATTCAGAAATTGTGAGTGATTTATGTAATCTAGCATCCTCTTGTTCATTAAATTTGACATTTATTGTCTGATATCCTGACTCACGAGTGTTTTTCTCATTGTCAAATTTAGGAATCAGTAGTGAGGCCAAATTTACATCTTTCCCCTCCCAGATCTTTTTCTTGATATTATCTGGAACGATGTCCAGATGGGGCACGCACTCAGAGGGGACTCCAAACTCGGACATTGGGAATCTATACCCACCGTTCTGTGTGTTGTTAACCGCTACATTGGTCAGCTGTTCGACATTTCCGGCACCGCGTCCTGAGCTTCTCATCGCTGCATAAGCGGTTGACAGGGAATGTCCTTCATTACCATCGGCTGTATTACGATCACTGGTCAATTTGAGTACTGACTGTTGCATTCCGAACATGATTTGCTGCATCGACTGCATGCTGTTTAGCATTCCCGTTACTATGGAATTATTTATGTTCATTGACATGGGCGCGGCCATGCTGGAAGTATTACTTCCAGACGGATCAGTGCGCGCAGTTCCGACTTCGGTCACTGCAGTGCTGTGATTCGGTCTGGCCGCAGTTAAGTCATTGGAGCTACCGGCGGCGGGCGTATTATTTGTACTAGAGGAATGACTGACCTGGCTTGGCATATTCTGATTTCCATTGTGTACATTTACATCCGTCTGAATGTTATTTGAACCAATATTGTTCATATCCCTTCGCGCTCTATTTTCCACATAAATCTTCTTAAGCACGTTTTTACCTAACGATGTTGGAGCGAAAATGTTCATATTTTCGAGTTCTGATTTAAGTTTTTCAACTGTCCATGTAGATGGGTCAGCACTGTCCCATGGAACATTCCTTGTTCTAGCACGAGGTGCGCGTCGGTCCGCCATTGTCACAATATTATCCAATCACTCAAGATATTAATGATCAATAAGCATATTAGCATCCGTAAATGTTCGTTATTAAACTATCGTGACGTTATTAAATGTCATAAAAACAAGTTTCCGATTAACAAGTAAGTATAGAAAATAAATCCAACAAACGTAAATCATAAAGTTTTGAAACTATTCTGACTAGCCTGCAACTCAATGAATAACCTATATGATTATGTATAGATAAAAATATCAACCAATCAGATCGCTTTACTCCTTACACATTAAAATAATATGTAAACAAACTGTCGACCTATGCAATAATAATTGCTTCATAAACCTGCCTTATCTCTATAAGCCTTAATTAACTATTCGAATCATTTTTCGGTTTACCCCTCACCTTATGAAGGTTTGAAATCACATCATGTTTAAGATCAGTAGGGATATAGCTATTACAGTACATTAGGTTAAATAAACACGTTATATAACGTTTTAAGATCAGTCCACTATGATTGAGATGTTCATTGCAAACCTTATCATTACCGCACATTTTTCCAGTTGTCAGTGTTGATAATTCAATTAAAACATCCTCTTGACGAATATGATCACCATCAGCACTAATGGACTCATCCTTCAGACAATTGACATAGTCCGTAATGGTCTCATAAGTCGATCTTTCATAAGATTCGCACTCAGTGTCTCAGTGAAGGAATGCAAAATGACGACCCCATTCATGACAAATATTTACTCTTACAACAAAATCATTTAATTTAACCTCATTTGATATATTTAACAGACTCCTGTCATAATATGACGGTCCCAGAAAAAGCTTCACATAATTTGAAGACTTGGGGACTGTCCAATTATTCGCTTTGGAGAACAATATATGTATATATTAAACCCCGGAGTAAATCACTGGCTCTCGCAAAAGTTGCTAGTGCATTTCATAGCCTCAAATTTAATAAATGTAATAATGTCAGTTTAAGTCTAGTAGGGCTTCTTCTCGAGGTCAGATCAGGATATTTCCTGTTGGCCAACTCACGTTACATACCCAATACTTAAATCAAGGTACTCAATTCAATTCAATTCAATTTCTTTATTCAAGTATTTAGGCCTCTGCCTAATATATTCTATACCATCAAACATATTTACTTCAAATTTAAGATGCTTGTTTACAAAGACAACATAAACAACGACAGCAATTCACAGAACTCTGCCAAAAACATTTGTAGAGTTATGCACTTTCTTAAATTGTCTCACATAAAACATAACCTAAGCTATTAGGTTGCCATTTCTCAATATTTCTTCATCAATCTTTTAAATTATTTTGTTTATGAAAACAGGTAAGCCTCCGAAGTCTTAGGTATTGATCAACTTTCTGAAATTGACAAGTTCGTATTAAGTTTTGCAAATGTATCCTTGGCGTTCAATCAACAAATGCAGCAGTACTAGGAGAACTAGGAATATTTCCGTTATCTATTATAGGCATCGAACGTACACGTAAATGCTGGTCAAAAATAACTACTAATCAAAATGTAATATAGTACAAGATGCTTTCCTTCAGCAATACTTTATTTCAAATGGCAAAAATACGTTGTGAGTAAAACGGTATTTGGATAGACTAGGTACGAGCACATTATAGTTGAACAAAATATATCTACAATAACAATAACATTAATTAAGCAGAGAATTCGAGAAAACTTTATTCAAAAGTGGCATGCAGTAATTTATTCATCTCCAAAACTTGATTATTACCGCAAATGTTAGACTACTTTTGCACTTTATTCATATCTACTAAATATTCAAAATGACAAACTAAGAAAACAATTAACACTCTTTCGAATTTCTGGACATAAATTAGCGATCGAAACGGGTAGAAATTAGGAACCGATAACCCTTAACGATGGCAAGTGGAAGGAATGATTCTCATCTTACTCCATTGCTAAGCCAGAGTGTAAATATTTCTACACAGCTAACCCCAGCTCAGCGGCCTGTCTATGTGGATGGAGAAGAGTCGGAGTTTGATGATTCGCAGACCTGTGTTAAGCAGTTGTTTGTTTCCACGCATGAGCGGATTACTGTGACACCAGACAACGTTGAAGAGTTGTATGAAAATATATGTCGGTATGAATCTCCACCGATAAACGCGAATTGGCCGCTTATAGATAATGTAACGGATCTATTCCGGAAATCAACAAAAAACGTGTTTATGTCCCGTATTATTTCGAATACCGAGGCTCGTGATGAAAGGTTAGAAGAAATTAGGAATACTGTTTTCGATGCCTGTAAAGGGCTGTGTAATTATCCATTTCCGGTGGATACAGAGTTGAAACGACGCAAGAAAACGAGGAAAGGTGAGACTTATACTCATAAATTAGCATCTGATATTTATTTATTAGTGTCCGTGCTAGAAAATCAGTCCTATGATGATATGAAAGTTATCCTAAGCCTGCCTAAGTCATTCTTAATACCAGAGTCTAACTCATCCAGGTCAGATAATCAATTAAGCGTATGCATCCATGAGATCCAATTACTGAAGAATCAGCTGACTCAATGCCAAGCAGACTTGTTTACGTTGAAACATGAAAAAGACAGCATTAAAAATAATTTGTGCGAAGACATTAAATCTTTGAGATGGGACTTATCTCAAGTAAGTAGGGAAACAAAAGAGCAATTAACAGGCTTAAGCAATGACATCCAACGGATTGAAGACGAAAAATCATCTGGGTTAACTAGTGTTAAGAATTCCATCAAGTTAATAGTGCATAATGAAAAACAGAGCAAGGACTCAAGTGTCAATGAACTTCGGCTTATAAATGATAAGATTTTCAATGTTGGAAAAAAGGTAGATAGACAAATGAACACAATAGAATCAAAAGTGCTGGATATAAAAAAATCCTTGAAAGCCAACGATGAAGATCAGCAGTCGATTCTGTCATATCGTGATGTTTTGACAGGAGCTACACAATTAACGGAGACACTCCCAATGTGCACGAGCCAGAACGTGGAAACCGTTATTACCATCAACGATGCACGTGAGTCATTTCATGCTAATACTTTTAGTCCCGTTATTGCTGACCAAATCGTGACAGCTGCAAAAACACAAACGAGTTTACGCGGGGGTGTGCACGAGCCTACCCGAAGTAACCGGAATACACGAGCTAAAATAACTCCACAACGATCACCGACGTTGAGACAACCAAATAGAATACCTGTGCACATTACGCGACAAAAGGAAGCTATTCGGTCAAACCGTGACTCAAGTGATACAGTGTCGTTTAAAAAGGATGTTACTTTTTGTAGTGAAGGGAACACTCCTTTATTTGAAAGTCATGACGGAAACATTGACATGAATTATACCTGTGATGGAACAAAAGTTGGCTCATACACAAACCGTGATGAAAACATAGACACATATACAAATTGTGAAGAATACATAGAAACAAATACAAATCGCGATGACGACAATATGGACGAGGACTTCATTGAAAGCGTGGTTAAAAAGACGAAAAAGGTTTCATTTAGGCGGCTTTAAGTCATCAGTGAAAGTACCCAAACTTGTGAATTATGTTAAAAATAGAGACCTTAAAGTCACTATGATTAGAGTGTTCCCCCTAAAATATGGACGGTCTGTCATTATCAGGCTTAATGTTGAAGCGCCACAATCAAACAAATTAACTGAACCTGGCTTTTGGCCCCGCGGTGTGACATGTAGACCCTGGCTGTCCAAAAACAGTTATATGAAGCAATTTCGTAAAGTCACAGACAATGATAAGTGTGAATCAGACGACACAGATTTGAGTGGTGATATTGTTCATAGAAATAACAACAATCCTAGGAGGTATAATTCCCGTGTTGTTGATAAGCAGGGTGGCCGTTATGAGCGTGATGATAGCTACGGGAAATCCCACAGCGATTATTATGATTATAATGGTAACGACTATGATCAATATGTTAACTATGGATATCGTGATGATACAAAATCCAATGAAGGACATGCGGGATATTCATAATAATGTATCCTCTGTTGTTTGTCCTTGTATGTAGTACATTATTTTTGTTGACTACCTTTACCCTTCAGATGCTTGATTTAAAATTTTATTCGTGGAACGCCACTGGCCTTATGTCCAGTGCCTACTATCTCAGTAATGTTATTGACTCTGAGTCAATAGATATATGCGGTATTTCCGAACATTGGCTATATCCGTCTGAATTACATTTTCTGAATAGCATACATCCAAACTTTAATGGGGTGGGCGTATGCGATTCAGATCTCAACATCTATAGTAACAGAAAAGTTGGAAAAGGTGGCATTGCCTTGATGTGGAATAAAAGGTTAGATCATATGGTTACACCACTGTGTATAGACTCTGACAGGATTATGGGTATATAGGTGCGGATGTCACGTGACTCCTACTTGTATATCATACAGGTATATTTGCCATGCTCTAACCATAGTATTGTACATTATCGGGAGAATATGGAGATTTTGCATGATTTGATTAGCATGTATTCTCAGACAGGAAGAGTCGTATTGGTGGGTGATTTTAATGCCCATATAAATGGCAAAACATTGATTAAGCAAATTGACAGGAGGGGTACTGCATTGTGCGAACTAATCACTCTTTTCAATTTGTTTAATATTACAACCTCAAAGTTGTGTTCCGGAGCAGACGCGATTTATGTGTCTTATGACAAAAGCTCTAGGTCATTGATAGATCATGTCATTGTCTCGGACGAGCTATCGCTCTACGTGAAATACTGTAAAATCCTGGACGATAATTGTATTAATGTTTCTTGTCACCGTCCAATAATATTCTACATTGAATTTATGTCTCATGATTGCGTTACTCACTGTGTTGATATGTCAGTCAAATGGCACAGGGTGTCCGATGAACAGCTTCGTAACTATGATTTTAACGTCAGTGCTCGTCTTAAAGACAGTGTAGATCAGTTACCAGTTAACGATATACACTGTTTTATAGACAATCTATACCAGTGTATTTCGTCTGATATCAACACAGCTTCCAATGCTCATCTACCTCACACAACATATCGTTCATACCTAAAGCCATATTGGTCGGCCGATCTCAAAAAATCGCATGCGATTATGAGAAATAAACGCACGGCCTGGATTGTCTCCGGCAGGCCAAGGGGCAGTGAATTCTCAAGTTATAGAGAATATAAGGAAGCTAAAAGATGTTTTCGAGCATATCATAGAAACAGTTCCCTTAAATATTTACAAAAGGTTAATAGTGATATTGATAGTGCATCTGGTGTTGATAGTCCATTATTTTGGAGATTGTTTAATAGGAAAAGAAGACAAGTGAATTCAAATGTTTCTAGTGAGATTAAATTTGACGAAGTTGTAATTCGGGACCCAGAATTGATCTGCCATGAATGGGGTCGACACTTTGCATCCCTTTACTCAGATACAGAATGTAAGACTTACGATAATACGCAATTTGAGACCGTAACAACGTGTACAAACTTTTTAAAAGAAGAGTCTATTGTGGTTGATGGTGATCACATTTCTCAAGAGGAAGTGTTATCGGCATTATCTACTTTAAAAAGTGGCAAAATGTGTGGTATAGATCGAGTAAGCAACGAACACCTCATCCATGGTGGATTAATTGTAAAACATTACTTATCGGTATTTTTTGACTTAATGTATTGTAATAGTTATGGTCTTCTCTACACTAACATATAACACAACAACATATATATGCGATGCCAGACGAGCGCTATGAGCAAGACGAGCGCTATCCGTGTTTAATGAAGTACAGAGCAGTATGACATGAATAGTGTAACAAGCAATGATATAAGGAATTTTTTACGTACATCTTAAAGTAATGTTCCTTGTCATGAAGCTATGAATGTAACCTTGATTTGCTGACGCGAACTGACTCGCCCAGGAAAAACACAGAGATCAAAACATCATGTTTTCAAAGGGTGGATGAAATTGCTCTGAGAAACCTGTGTCCATTTGTCACCTGTCAGATCGCTATGAATGTTGGACCTCATTCGATTTTCACACATACATGACAAGAAATTTATATCATTAGAAACATTAGAAAGTAAGTTGATTTGATAGCAAATGGGAATTTACCCTTATTAACAAATATTTCACCGAAAGACAAAAAATTAACTTGCTCGGTGTCGTCTGGTAGAATGACCAAAACCTGGACTGAATATACACACATGTACATGTGTCTGCACGAGATACCCCATACAGGGAATATCCATTATTTCACTACTGTGAACCATGTACGCGTTATTTCTTACACGTAACGCTTAAGACAAATATTTCACTCTATACTAGCGAAACGCGTGAAAAAGATAGTCTTCTCTACACTAACATATAACACAACAACATATATATGCGATGCCAGACGAGCGCTATAGAAACACAAAAAGAGCGGGCTGGACTGACTGATCCGAGCTATCCGAGTATGACGCTAGAGCGACAGTTCTGCAGACGTATCAAAGCACCCAGTACACCCATCCATGTATGCCCGACGTTTTAAATAACGTATTTATCATTAATGCGCATCTTAAACGGCGGACTAGGATTTAGTTAAGGGTTATACCCTTCATGGATGCTTTTCCCCCTACTATTAATTTCATTTTAAAATCTTAGTGATTTTGAAACAGAAAGTCTCCTCTCCAAAGAGTCAGAAATATATCCATCTTTACTATTCTCTCCTTTCCACCTACCATGCTTTTTCCAACAACGGTCATTTACACCAGCATTTGCTGCTGCTGTAGCACCGCCAGCTCGCAAGGAGTGAAGACCTATGTTTAAATCCGTGACCACCTCTCTCAACCTAGATAACAAAGTCTCTCTAGTGCGGGTATAACTTAGTGATTTAATTTTGCTGATAAGCCCACACCTTTCCTTTGAACGAAAGCCGGGTCTAAACATAAACATATCCTCTGAAGTGCTTAACTTTGCTACATCGAGATAGCGTTTAAGCATGTTATAAGGACAGGCGATGGTGCTACCTTTTGCAATAACGATCTCATGACCCTGTCGGTATTGGTCTGTTTTGCTTTTTCTAATAAGGAGAGAGTAGTGGTCGCTGAAAAAAATTGACGTCATTACAATGTAAGTTTACAAGCTCATCAAAACGTAAAAAACCTGTAAATGCTGTTAAAATCATGCATAAGTCACGAACTATCAGAACGTCTGTGGATGTACTGTACTTGCTGCACAGCGTAGATATAACTTCTACGGATATTGGATCCTTTTTCCGTACTGGTTTGGCTAACACACGCTTCGATGCCTCCATTAAGTTTTTGACGAATGAATTATCTGTTGGATCAGGTAAGTTTCTGAGTGAATGTGCCCATTTTATACTATACACTGTCGTTGATACAACGGAGCTGGATACACGTTTGTCTATGAGCTCTGTTAGATACAACGCTATATGAATCGGGGATGCTGGAATTGCTGATCCCCCTTTTTCAGAAATGAACTGTTCCCACTTTTTGAAATAAGCCAAGTACTTAACGTTTGTGCTGTCACTTCTTGCCAAAACAAGGAAATCCGCCATCTTGGTCGAGAGCTCTCCAAACCGATCGCTATCTACACCACTACTCTGTACTTCTGCATCTATACTTTCCTTCAGACTCAGACCTGTCAACAAAATATAACCATTATTTATCGATTTCCATATACCTCGCCCCCTCGAACCGTAATGCTATGAAACCAAATTTCAATTCTCTTCCATCGAATATGCCATTTAGACCTTTTCCTCTCACTGTTAACCTACCGGGAGGAAACAGTACTGTATCATGTATAAACTTTGCTCTTTTATTGCTTTCTGGAAACAGAACTGGCCAATATGGCGACGACCTCCATATTGGAACAAGTAATGTACATTTGCATCTTTCATTCATAATTTTGCTCAAACACTGAGTGACCAAACGTGGTGGAGGAACTAACCAACCATTTTCTCGAGCCCAATTGCAGTTAAAAGCATTTACACCTGCTGTACCTGGACACCAGTACTTTGAAAAGAATCTGTTGCATTTTGTATTGTAATTACAAGCGAATAAATCGCAACTATATGGACCCCAAAGTCTGTTTAATGTATCAAAAACATGCGTTTTTACTGACCAGTCGTCGCTATCTGTGCATCTACTGAGAAAATCTGCTTCTATATTTTCCTTTCGTGGAACCCATTTCAAATCTAAATAGATCTTGTTTTGCTTGCAAACATTATCAACACTGACCGCAATAGACTGCAAATGGGCCTTTTTGCTACCAATTTTTAAAATACTTGCCACGTTTTTATTATCTGTATGCACCAGTACTCTTTGACCTTTTAAACGTTCCAAAGAACTGTTCAATACTCTATGTACAGCCTCCAGCTCTCTCCATGTGGAGCTTAATCCACATTCAGTATCGGACCAACAACCTATGACGTCACTGTCCTCATTGTTTTCAATGTATCCTCCAAATCCAGCTCCACTGGCGTCGCAAAAGACGAACGTCTGCGCTTTTTGTGCAGACTCTACATATAAATGATGATAACTAAGCTCGGCTCCGTTTAAAGCCCTAATATTTTCCCGTCAAAAATCAATCTCATCTAATGCCTGCGAACTTACCATAACCGGTGCCGTCCAACTAGCCCTGCTAGTGACACAACTATACAGAGACCTTGTTCTGAAACGAGCTACTTTTCCTACTGCGCTTTGCATTGAAATCAACTGACCAACTAAACATGCAATTTTTCTGACAGGAAATAGCAATTGCCCTGAAATTATTTCCATTAACAAATCTTCTATCAACAGCATTGATCGCTCTATACGATCTTCAGTTACTGATAGTGTACCTTTAAGTGTATCCCATTTATAACCCAGCCAGGTAATAAGTTGACAAGGTGTCCAAATGCATTTATCCTCTCAACTATGAATCCAAACTCGGATAAATCTTTGTGCATATAATCTGACAGTTGTAATGCTGTTTCAAAAGTACGAGAGCCCCCTAAGCCATCGTCAAGAAACATTACTATTCTTGAACCATTCGTTCTCCATTTAGTAACCACTACTCTCAGTAGTTTTGTAAATATGTAACCAGCCGTAGAAATTCCGAATGGAAGCGTTCTGAAGACAAAATAACGCGTCTCATTTTCCGATGGCCAGGAAAATCCTAAGTATGTGGTATGTTCAGGATAAATCATAATATGGTGGTAAGCACTTCTTATATCAAACGAAAAGAGAAAATCACCGGCTCCAAACATTTGCCGAGCCACAGACTGGTCTTCAAAACAACATCTATATTTGAATAACTCCGGATTAATATGACGACAATCTAAAACCAGTCTCGGTTTCCCGGATTTACCATAAGCCACTGTTAAAGGGTTGACTACTTTAGGTACATGCTCCACTTCTGAAATACACCCTTTACCCAAAAGACTCAATTTCGCTAAGTACAAAAACGGGATTATCCCGAGCAGACTTGTTATTTTTTAATATAACTGACTCTGGAATATTTCTGAAAGGTAGCTTATAACCTTTATTTACCACTTCTAAAACATATTCGTTAGCACCCGCCTTTTCCCAATGTTTTAAACAATGTTTTAACCTATTTACTGGTGTAGCAGACGCCTCTTTTAAAGTTGCACTCTCATTTACCCTCTCCAAAGGTTTAAGACAAATAGTACTTATCTGTTTCTCGTTATTTAGAGCACCATAACCCTCAGTACCAGCCTTGCATTCCTGCCTCCAGTGTCCCGGTCTGCCACACCGGAAACATAGCCCATGTCTTCTTCCAATCGCATGTGTCGTTGGTATTTGGTTCCGCCCGCTTGGTGTTGAAGACGTCGAAGGCGACGCGCTGCCTGGTGTGTAGGGAGCAAAACGACGTGTTCTGACCCTCTTCTCCTGTTTGAGCTTACGCTCGGTCTTTATCTGAGCTCTGTTGATCTTTTTCTCATCATCGGAGTCGTCCGCTAAGGGGTGAGCCTCGTATTCATGGACTTCGCGCCATCCGCCTTCGGATGAGTCGGCCAATTTAATAAGTTTCTGACGGTGAGAAATAAGGTCAATACCTTCTGCGAGCTTCTTCTGAGCCGTAAGCACAGCTTCCTAGGAACCGGTATCTATCGCCTCCGCAAGGTATCCGTGGGACTCTTGCATTTTTCCCAAGACGTTTTTGTTTAATCTGTGCTGTTCTTCATTCCCTTTCTTACGAAAGCTAAAAGTCTCGTTAGTATTGAAAACGTGCTGAAGTTTAGATAACTCCGTTTGCGTTATCTGCCTCTGGGAGTTAGCGACACGGTGTTCAAATGCGTCCAGTTTAGCAGACATGAGTTCCTCTAGACGCGTCAGCATTGTGTTTTCGGTGGCCATCTTGTACACGGAACGATTTAACTTGCTCGGTGTCGTCTGGTAGAATGACCAAAACCTGGACTGAATATACACACATGTACATGTGTCTGCACGAGATACCCCATACAGGGAATATCCATTATTTCACTACTGTGAACCATGTACGCGTTATTTCTTACACGTAACGCTTAAGACAAATATTTCACTCTATACTAGCGAAACGCGTGAAATAGATATTCCCACAGCACTAAAACGTGGTACTATTTTAACGTTGTTCAAAGGGGCTAGCAAACCAAAAAATTAGCCTAATAGCTATCGAGCAATAACCCTTTCATCATCTATTTTAAAATTATACGAAAAAGTACTGCTACAACGTTTACACAGGTCAATTAATAAACCGTTACACTTTCTCCAGGGTGGGTTTCAGTCCAACATGGGAAGTTCTATGACATCCTTCATTCTGAAAGAAAGTATACAGTTTTGCAAAGAAAACAACAGTAAATTATTTGCGTGTTTTTTAGACGCTCGTCAAGCATTTGATCGTGTATGGCATAATGGTCTCTTTTACAAGCTAAATGAACTTGGCGTTAGTTATAAGCTTTTAAAAATAGTTATTGCAATGCATTCCGATATGTATAGCTGTGTAATGTATAATGGGTTTTATTCTGACTGGTTCCCTGTTTTACAGGGAACCAGGCAAGGTGGCGTCTGGTCACCATTTTTGTATCTTGTTTATATTAACTCACTACTTGACCAGTTAGTTAACAGTAAATTGGGTTTCCAGATTGAAGGGTCTCATTTCTGTGCTCCGTCATTTGCAGATGACATGACAATTCTATCTTTGTCTAGCAAAGCCTTACAGGAAATGATTAATATATGTTATGAATATTCTTGCCTGTGGAGGTACCAATACAATTCTGGCAAGTGTGCCGTTGTCACGTTCAATGAATCTAAGCGTGTATACAAACGCAATTATCGGTCCTGGGTAGTTGGTAATAATGCCATTTGTGAGAGAGAGGAATATAACCATTTAGGTATAATATGTTATAAGTATACTAACTCTACTCTCATTGTCAAGCAAGTTGATAGAAAATTAAGGGGTGCTTTCTTCGGTCTAATCAAAGACGGGTTATATATAAATGGATTAAATCCATTAACCAGTTACAGTATTTATAGGTAGATTGTTATCCCGAGAGCTCTATTCGGATGTGAATTGTTTACAATCGCTGTCTGATCGGGATATGTTGACAATGGAAAGGTCGCATAGACTTTGTTTAAAGCAGATTCAGGGTTTACAAATAAGATCAAGAACAGATATTGTTCTTGGTCTTATTTGTGCTCTTCCTATTGAAGCTGAAATTGAGAAGAGAAAACTCTCCTTTCTTGGTCAACTTTGCCGTTTGGAGAGGGATTGTGCAACAAAACGTTTCTTTTTATTGCGGCTCCTTTCCTTCGTAAATAGTAATTCCGATACCGGGTTTGTTTCTGATATTGCATATATTCTAAACAAGTTTAACATTTACATTGTTTTAGAAGATTACATTAATTATGGTGTATTCCCAAGCAAAAACTATTTGGAAACATTGTATTGATACAAACGTATCAAATTACTATATCGGTAAATGGAATGAAAGAACATCTACCCGCGCAGTTTGTTCTATATAGGCAATTACAGAAACGATTCACAATCAGTCCTGTATGGGATTATGCTAAGCGTAATCCGAATATGCTTCGTGTTTGCTTTTCCATCGCTCAGCTAATTGCGTACACTGCTCACACTGAGTGTTCTCAGTGTACACGCTGTGGATGTAGCGATGTTAGAACGAGCCTTACTGAGCATATCTTGATAAACTGTACCAGTGTACGGTCATGTACTATTTCCTTTCAGAACAGAACCCTTTTAAAGTTTGGTGGATCTGTTTCCAACTTATTAGTGCCATTGGAAGGCAATGATTTTGTTGCTGCCTTGTTCGGTTTGAACCCGATCGTAGACAATGAGTTACATGGCAACTATGATAACTTTTATAAGCATGTTGCGTTGTTCTTACATTCCATATGGACATGTTATAAATACCTTGTGCAAGTGTAAATACTTTGTTCAAAGTTAAATAAGATGTACATATTTCAGTCTTCATATCTGCCTGCCTGTATGTCTGTCTGTCTGTCTGTCTGTCTCTGTCTCTGTCTCTGTCTCTGTCTCTGTCTCTGTCTCTGTCTCTCTCTCTCTCTCTCTCTCTCTCTCTCTCTCTCTCTCTCTCTCTCTCTCTCTCTCTCTCTCTCTCTCTCTCTCTCTCTCTCTCTCTCTCTCTCTCTCTCTCTCTGTCTGTCTCTCTCTCTCTCTGTCTGTCTCTCTCTCTCTCTCTCTCTCTCTCTCTGTCTCTGTCTCTCTCTGTCTCTCTCTCTGTCTCTGTCTCTCTGTCTCTCTGTCTCTCTCTCGTCTCTCTCTCTCTCTCTCTCTCTCTCTC
>JASEVX010000615.1:0-76653 GCA_031761405.1 Serripes groenlandicus
CGGTGACCTGAAATAGTAGCAGTGGACGTGAAATACGTCTTTGAAAAATATATAGATAATCTCTCTAAATGAAAGTTGATTTCATTGTGGCAAAAGGAGAAATTTAGCATTTTGTGAGTTTGAGCCCCAGCTTCTCCAATTATAATTCAAAAGTTTGACAACAGTCAAAGCGACAAGCATCATTTGTCTTCCACCAATGGACTAATTATACCCCCAGATACATAGTATATGGGGGCTATATAGGAGTTATGCTTGTCGGTCGGTCCGTTGGTCTGTAGACATTTCTTGTGAACACTATTTCTCGGCAACCCTTCGTCAGAATTCAATATAACTTCACAAGAATGATTGATACCAAGCCTAGTTGTGCATATTGTGGACGTGTTGCACGGGAATTATTTTTAAATGAGTTATGGCCCCTTGAATTTCTCATACATATGTATATTGTCAGGCACCAGCTGGGGGTATTCATCACCTTCAGTGATATTTCTAGTTCTTTGTGGAAAAGCAGCCAGTTGCTTAGAAAGCCAGGAAACAGGTAGGTGAATTCATTGCTGTGATATGACCGAATTTATTTTGAAAACCGCGTTTCACCCAAATCAATCGCCTGCAAGTGGGAAAAGAATTTTTATCTCTACCAATTTGAAAACTAAAGATTAAATTTAACAAAAAAACGTCTGCTCAAATGTAGTTAATTTAACCCTTTTCCACATACAGCAACTTTGAAACATTCTGGCAAAAGGAGAAATTGCTCATTTTGAACAACTTCTCTTTTTGTCACAATATTTTCATCTCTTTTCAATAATTATACTTTCATGTATAGAGATTTATAAAAAAAAAATCCTAGATATTATCACAGAAGGCGCCTGTTGCAGGTTTGTCATGAGCGAAAGAATTAATTTAAGAGAAGAAAATTGTGTGAGATAAAGACCCGTTGTTTTAGCTCTCACTGTGTATATGGTTTGTTGCTAAAAAATTATTTCCTCAATAATTTCAACTCTATCAATCGATGCTTCCAACTTTCTACGATTTTTTACCTCACCTGAGCACAAAGTGCTCAAGGTTAGCAACTGTGATCATCTTTTGTCTGTCTTCAAGAATTGCCTTGTTATCACTCTACTTGCAAAAGACTCGGTAAATTGAAGAAAAATCTTGTTAACATTCTCGTATTTTTAGCACAAAGTGCTCATGGTGAGTTTTTGTCCCTTGTTCGTTGTCCGTCATCAACAATTTGCTTGTTAACACTTTTGAAGCCCCTACTATCCATCCTTTCTTCATGAAACTTTGAACACTAGAGGCTACATTTTACATCCAATCCTCATGAAAGTTCAAAGGAACATTTATCTCAATCAATACTTGGTCAAATTCAAAATTGGGTAATGTGTGTTCAAAACAAGATCAAATTTTACATATACTCGATTTCATGGTTTCCCACGGGTGCAGGAGAAGTCGTCTACCTACAAACTCGTCTAACTAGTAATATAGAGTAACCATTAGGAGAAGTCGTCAACATAAGGATTATATAGTACTATATACTTAGGAAGGATAATTATCGATTATAGTAACTTTGAAGTTAAATATATGTTACAAACATTAGTTTAACAATAAGATGTTTGTTTATAATAAATAGGCTACTTATAATTATATTGTTTATGATAAATACTTGTAAATATATTGAAATTGGCTCGTCATTTAATCACGTTATGTGTCGCGTGTATTTTATTGTCGGCATACTTACTAGGGTTGATTATTAAAGAAATGTATGGACAGTCGGCTTTAATCATACATAATGTTAATTGCTCATTAAAAATACATGTGAAAATAAAAAAAATGTTTGTCTTTTGTTATACCCTCTGTTTGTTTCACCTTTTTATTCATTTGCCCATATATATATAAAAAAAAAATCCCAAGATAAGCTATATCTCAGAAATACTTGAAATGACTGTGTATATGTGTTTAAGTTGTTCCAGTAGGGTTAGTGAACGAATGCATGCGTTATGCTGTGACAGTTGCAGTTGCTGGCAGCATCGTGTCTGCAAAAACGGTAAGAAATTATAATTATATATCTATAATTCTCTTTCTTCTATCCGTCTCTCTCTTTCTTTCTTTCTCTCTCTCAGTCTCTCTACCGCTCTCCCCACCCCATCCCATTTTATCTCCCCTCTATTTTAAACATCTTAAAATAATGTATGAAATGGAGCCGTCGTTTATGATAAACGATTTCTTCTTTTCCAACATTAAATCAGTAATTCCTCTTAAGACCAGAATAAAACAATGAAAACATCTGAAAAGTTAAAATGATGTATGAAATGGAGCCGTCGTTTATGATAAACGATTTCTTCTTTTCCCACATTAAATCTGTAATTTCTCTTAAGACCAGAATAAAACGATGAAAATATATGAAAAGTTAAAATAATGTATGAAATGGAGCCGTTGTTTTATGATAAACGATTTCTTCTTTTCCCACATTAAATCTGTAATTTCTCTTAAGACCAGAATAAAACGATGAAAATATATGAAAAGTTAAAATAATGTATGAAATGGAGCCGTTGTTTTATGATAAACGATTTCTTCTTTTCCCACATTAAATCTGTAATTTCTCTTAAGACCAGAATAAAACGATGAAAATATATGAAAAGTTAAATAATGTAAATAATGTATGTTAATAATAAATAATGTTGCAAACAAGTGTTAAAAACTATATATATTTAGAAACCATATTTTTGAAAAAAATTAATTTAATTTTATTATGATAATGAAAAAAATAATATATCGAACCAATAAAAAGAAAATAATTTACAAACTCATTAAATATTATGAATAAAAACAACATTATTTTAAAACTGATTGAATTTGTTGTTATTATTTCAATCCAATCGGTCAATTAACACCTTACTTTAACACTAACACCTTTATATCGATATTGATTATTAGTCGCCGGGCAGAAGCCCGCGACTTCTATTTTTAATAGCTTTTCGGAAATCACATGGGAGGGCGGCTTATTATTAGAAAGAAACAAATCTAGATGATTTGAACATATTACAATTGTGGTTGTTTACGAACACTAATAAATGACACATCTAAAATGAAATAAATATTCCGATTTTTTAATGTTTGCAGTTTTTTTTATTTCACTCGCATTTAAGTTTTTTGTCTTATTTACGAAGACAAAAGTGGTCCCTTCAAGACGTGAACCAACACCCCCTAATGCAGACTCTTATGTGTCATCATTGAGGTCAATTTCGGATTCTCCTTTTAATAGCAATTTTAACTTACTAAATGTTGTTTTCATGTTCAAAGAGATGTCTTGATTTGTGTAGAATTCATTTAATAATGTTAATCCATGAATATCTAAAGTAGGAACTGTTTCTAAGCTAAATATAGACCCTATTCTGTTGTGTAGGTTCGTGACCTTTAACATCGATTTTCGCGCATGCGCATTTCGATATGAAAAAGCGAGTGATATTATTTTATTTTAGACAAGTACAAGACGAATGTTTGACGCAAAGCGTCAAAGAGAAGCCGCAATATTTCGTTGTACATGTAGAAATAAGAAAAAAAGAACATTTTTAAATCCACAAACAATAGAACAATTTAAACTGTAGACGGTAATGCTGATATATTTCTCCTTTTGAATACTTTTGTTTTCTTCAAATTACCTCCCTTTAAAGGAATATATCAGGATATTTACCTTGTGATTCGAATAAGATTGACAAACATTGAAATTATATGAATGAATACTATTATTTAAATAAGTAACAACAGCAAAATTAAATTTAAGCCAAGATAAATGTGTACACATTTCGTTAATTTTTTATAGATACCCTAATGTAAGTATGAATATAAAATTTATAAGTAAATGTTTTCATTTCAACGTTCCTAATGGTTGAATAGACTAAGGAAAGTCAAGAATACATAAATAAATAAATGCAGTCTTTTCCGGCGACATTGATGCCTTGGCATCAACTTTCTCTTGTAAAGTACTATATAATCCTTATGTTGACGACTTCTCCTAATGGTTACTCTATATTACTAGTTAGACGAGTTTGTAGGTAGACGACTTCTCCCGAACTCGTTTCCCACTATGCACCGCGCCTTGGCGTAGTTCCGGTTTAAAGTAAATAAGGAAGTGAAATTTATCTCGAATCGAAATTTTAATAAAAATCGTTATAAATGTTTGTGCGACTGTTGTAATTAACCAAAGTGTCAACAACTAATTTTATTTTTATATTTTCAATGTTCATATGTGACTTGCGCCGGTTTATTTAGGATATATCGGATATTTAAATGGGTTGAAGTGTAGCGTTCCAGTGGGTGGGGTAAACTGTCACAGCAGAAACATGAATGACACGAAGGGGAGATCGCTAACTACACCCAAGACATACAAAGAGGTTAAAGGTTTATCGTTTATAAATCTTGTGAAGCTTTGCAAAAACTCAAATATTAAAACTTATCATGTTGGTCGAGATGCTCTTGATGTATTATTGTGTGAAGCGTTGGATATTTCTACAACTGGGTCTCACAGTCATAATGATGGCCGCCAGACAAGACCAAGGCTCGAAGATCACTGTCTGGATGCCAGAGAACTGAATGAGTTGACTGAAATTACCCCGGCAGCAGTACAAGCAATGGATGGATGGACAAAAAATATTAAGGAAATACCAGACATCGATATTGGTTGTGTTAAAAAATATTTACTAAAAAAAAACAATCCTGATTTTACAAAAAGTAGTCTTAAGACATACAAACTAACTAGAGCCTATCAACATCTTCAAGCAAAGAACATACATAGCATTATGTTTAATCCGTTGTCTTCTAGTGAGACATTTTGTCTGGTAAAAGCCCAGTGTATTCCATCACAGAGCACAGAAAGTCGACGTGTAAAGTGGCTGCATGTCATATTAGACAAAACAATTGGAGAACCATATGGTGCATTTTGTAGTTGTACTGTTGGGTAAGTTATTTGATTTGAAGTTGATCGATTTATAATGAAATTATCAAATATTTCAATTCAAATTATGGAAAATGAATTGGGTGATTTTCAATTTTATTTTATTTTATGATGAGTAGTTACTCCTTTTGCAACAACGTTTTTAAATGTATTCATGCTCCTTTTGCAACAACGTTTTTAAATGTATTCATGCTATTTACTATATATAATTACTATAATTTGACATACAGCGGTAATTCATATTTTGACATAGATGATATCAACGTTTTCTGCTGTTGATTTGTTGTAAATCTTGTATACATGTGGGAACAGTACGAATTCAAATAAGTGTGCATGTCAGCTCAATAACTTTAGAAGCCTGTGTCCAATCATCATCAAATTTGGTCAGAATGTGTATTGGCATAATATCTCGGACAAGTTCGATAACTAGCCATATCGCTTCAGTCAATCGCGAGTTATCGCTCTTTAATTATAGAAATGACCTAAAATTGGTCTTGTTCTGTTGAAGTTGTCAGCTAAATAACTTGTGAAGCCTTTATCCGATCATCACCAAATTTAGACAATATGTTGATGGGCAGAATATCTTGGTCAGGTTCAATAACTTTCCATTTTATCTTAGTCACTACACACTTATGTCCCTCGAAATGGCAAAAACTGTACTAACACTAACAGTGTCCGCTCTCTAAATTTGCCTGACGTACAACCAATTATCACTATAGTTGGTCTCAAAAAAACAGGACAGGCGTATTTTGTGACATTTGGCGCTCTTGTTTAAATTACAATTAAACTATCACAAGCTCTGATTTATTAGGAATTCCTTTTTTTGGTAAAGAACATGAGGCATTTACCAAATGTGACTTTCTTTGAGGACAATCTTGATCATAATTAAATGTGTTTAGCTACATTTTGAGACCTTATAGTTTTAACTGGTAAAACACCTGGTCTAGCCAGGAGTTCTGAGTTCAAATCTCAGTGGGGAAAAAATGACACTGTAGCTAAATACATACAATTTAATCAATATCAGCACAGCTTTTGTGATAATCCTCAATCCATCATGCAATATTCTCCAGCAACTATTTATTTATACAACAGCTGCTTTTAAACTACTTGACCAATTTTTAATATCTGAACTGCAAAACAATATTGATTTGGTGTCCTCTTTCAAAATGTTCAAAGGAATAAATTCTGTGTTGAATTCTGGAAACTACCCCATCAGAAAAGAAGTAAAGTGACACAATGTTTATTTTTTCTGGTATTTCAGTATAGTTTGGCAGGACAGTTCCTTATGTAACTCTAAAAATATTCAAATCATATTGATTGGTTGAAAAATATTTACCGCATGTGGCATGAGAAAAGAAGGAAGTTGCTGGTATAGTTTCAAAGTTATAACAATGATGCATCAATTTTCCTTATGTGACCATCCATGGTAATACACTTATTCAAGTCATATTTTAATAATTTATTAAATAAAAAACAATGTTGCCAGGCATTATCAGAGTGTGGGGTCTTGTTTCAAGAAAAAAACATTATGTTGTCCTTTCCAGAGTGGTTTAAGATCAATGCTGCCAAAAAGTATCAGAAAGGGAGTAAAATAACAATTTTCCTCTTAAACTGCATGTCTTATGTCAAGATAGTTTGGCCAAAAATGTTGTTTAATTAACCCTCTACATAAATTGTTCAAGGGATATTGATTAGTTCAAATCAATGCTGAAATGTGGCATCAGAAAAATGGTAAAATGACGAATCTAAACGTTTTTCCTCTGCAACTGCTTGTCTGATTTCAAGTTCAGTTGGCAGAAATGGTTTTTGTTTCTTCAAAATGTTGATGCATTTATCCAAAGCTTAGTAGGTGATTAAATATGTTGAGACTGAATGCACTTCCCGAAACTTTCTGAGACTTTGCCTTAATTCATATTATAATTATGTAGTTATCATGTCAATTAAAATTTTGTCCGAATAAAGCCAGTTGTCTAACAAATATTGACATAGATGTTTTCTCATAACTATTCATTTTACAGGAGAGGACAAGCTTGTTCGCATGTTGGAGCCCTTTTGTTCATACTTACTGAACTAGTAGCCTGTGGAGTGGAAGACTTGCCTGAAGATGTCTCATGTACAGATGTGTTGTGCCAGTGGTCAGAGACAAAAAATGCCTGTGTAACCCCAACAATTGTGGAAAATTTAGACATCCGAGCAGGTAAAGTGAAAGTTAAAAATAAAATAAAGCCTTCCTAAAATATGTTTCAGTGATATATCCAGATATGTCATTAATTCTGTCTCTATACAACAAATCTTCATCAGAAAACATCTTGGCATACCTGAACAAATTTGGAAACTCCCTTTAAATGTCAGAGAGATCAATCATTGAATAGAGTTGAAATATGGTGATAAAAAGATAATTTGCTCGTTTTGAGCAATTAGTTCTTTTCTGAAGTCTGCTGCAGAGGTGTCAAAATGTGTGTGTAGTAGAAGCATCAAAATGAGTCTGTGTGACAGAAAGGATTTATATAATGAGATTTTTGATTTATTGTTTTTGAAAAAAAAAAATATGGCTGTTTCATGCTCCTGAAAACATGATTTATATATAAAATACGGGGGGAGATAATTCCATTAAATCCACGCTGTATTTATTATAAAATATATTTTTAATTATTCTCTTATTATTATGTCTCCCCCTGTATACAGGGGAGATATATTGTTTTTGTCCTTGATGTCTGTCTGTCTGTCTGTTCGTCCCCAAAATCTTGTCCGATCCATATCTCCCAGACGGCTTGAAGGATTTTCATGAAACTTGGGTCACATGTTCACCTCGTCAAGGTGACGTGCAGAACCCGCGTCTCGACCATACTGGGTCATATTCGGGAAAGGGTTATCATGTATTGCTCATGCCTTCTATATAGTGTTCATTGTCAACTATAGAACCTTACCTTGGAGAAAAAACAGTGTAAAGTTAACTGTCAACTATATAATTTATTGTCAGAGAAAAAAACCGGTGCTAAGTTAATTGTCAACAATAGAATCTTGGCCTACCTAAGAGAGAAAACCATGATAAGTTAACTGTTAACTTTATAAAGTTTTGTCGGAGAAAAAAACCCAATGTTAAGTTAACTCTCAACTATTGTAATTAGAATGTAACTTTAGTCAGTATGCAGAACCAAGACTGGAACAGTGCAACCCCTTTACATCTGATCAGACTGATTGGAATCTCCTGTAGCAAACATTTATCTACAGCACATACAAGTACATTTTGAAACATTGTACATAATATTTCAAACCTTTTACATATCGATGGCTTCATGCAAAACGGTTGTAACTACATCTTGTAACAAGATGTAGTTACAACCGTTTTGCATGAAGCCCACGATATGTAGGTAGCCAACTTGGTATGGTTTGTGAAATATCATAATGATAATTGATGATATTTATCATAAGCAACAATTTTAGTTTTTATTTGCCATTGCTTATGTTTAGCAACAGTTGTTAACTGTTTTGAAGAATACTTCAGTCTTGAATATTACAGCTGCAGTAAAAATATGTGTTTCTGTAAACCATTTGAAATCATGTCCACTTTGTACCAGGTCAAGACAAAACATTAGTAATTAAAAATTGAGTACTGTCCAACTTGGTCAAATTTTTGTTTGTCTGCTTTATAGGTTGGAATGTTTTGAGAGATTTTGACAGATATTTGAGGGGGAGACATATGTTTTTGTCAAAACAATTCTAGTTAATATTTATTTTGTCCATTTTCACTTTCTCACCTTGATATCTATAAACCTTACACTATTACAATAACTTCTAAGGTATAAGTTATTAGTTCTGAAGTGTGAGTTCCAAATGGTTTACCTAAATTTCTTAAACAGTTGTAACTCATTTCTTTATTTTCCAAATTTCTTGATCTTCTCACACAAGTTTTAACCAAAAATTCCTAAAATTCGATATATTTTAATTTCCAAAATTTATGATCTGTTCTCCGATAGCCCAAAATTCTATATTATCCTATAGTAATTGAAATCAGATCACATATTGAAAAGAGTTTTACTTTGTGAGACCACATAATTTATGTGCATGATAAACACTAACAGGTACCAGATGCAGGGCACAATAGTGTGTTATCAAGACTTATTTCATAACATACAATATTTTCATGAAATTAATCAAAATGCAACATGTTTTACAACAACCAATCATATTATTGAATAATTCCTTTTCCCACACTTATACAAATGTTGATGCATAGATGTTTTGCAGACAAATTTGGAATATATTTTAGAATTGTGGCAAAAGGATTAATTGCAGATAGAAATGAGTTGTTTGCCGAGAATTTGTTAAATCTTGGATATGAAATTATGATTATCTTTACCCTTTTTACAGAAACATGTTTATGCATCTGCAGCAGACAAATTTCAAAAACTCTATGGTAAAATGAAATATTACACATAATAAGCAATTTATACTTTTGCCAAAGTGTTTATAAACTCTTTTAACCCTTTCCCTCATACGACAATTCTGCAGCAGACGACTTTGAACGTATTTTGTTTCTAACCTATGACAAAAAGTGGAAAACATTGTGGCAAAAGGAGAAATTGAACGTTTTGTCCAATTTCTTCTTTTGTTACTATGTTTTCAAAAAAGCTGTCTGCTGCAGAGGCGTCAGAAAGCGTCTATATGAGGGAAAGAGTTAAAGAATTATAATATTATTCAATGAAAGGTTTTTTTAACATTCTTTGCATAAATTCAAAGACCTGATGTACTGTATATTTGGTTAAACCTTTCCTACATAAAGACGCTTTCTGATGCCTCTGCAGCAGACGACTTTTGAAAACAATTTTCAGTAAATATACCCTCATTTATAGGGATTATCTTTATTTTTGTTGACAAGTTTTCAAAGTCGTATACTGTAGATGTATTGTATGTAGGAAAGGGTCAATTTGATATAATATTATATATCCCCAATTATTTACATTTCCTTTCAGGTCCTCCAGTTAGTAAACCTTCAGTGACACATTATGCCCCACAAGTAGCCCCTAGGCTCAGTGCCGAGGAAGATTATCAGAGAGTTCTAAAATTACTGTTTGATATCAGAAATGCAAATTCCAGCTCAGTAATGCCACCAGTTGTAAATATAGTGGACTTGAACAAATTCAGGACTAATCCAATCCCTGTAGTGCATTCAGTAACAAGCCTGCCAGATCATTGTCTAGAGTTTGATATACCATTTGCTCATCATTGTGATGTTTCATCATACCCACTGCCACTCACAAAAATGCCATTTCAAACATTTGGTTCCATTTATGTTCAAACATTTGGTTCCATTTATGAAAGGGGCTTTAAAGAAGAAAGCCAAAGATTTATTTCATCTCTTTCATATAGTGACCGTGACATTAAGATTATTGAAGAAATTACAAGAGATCAAGCACTATCAGATGAATGGTTTGAGCAACGAAAAGGCTGCATATCAGGAAGTAAAGTTGCAAGAATTCTGTCTTATATGAAGAATGGACGTGCTAACGCAGATTTAATAGTTAAAGAAATAATGCAATATAACACTAATAGAGAGTTATCGTCGAAAGTGCCAGCTCTTGCCTGGGGTACAAAGTATGAATCAAAGGCCCTCAGCATGTACGTTAAGGATATGTCCAAATGTCATAAAGGTGTGGAGTTAATTCGTCCCTGGCCTTCTAGTCCAACCCAGATGCGCCATATATTAGGGTTAGTCCAAGACGCAGTTATTTCATGTGAATGCCATGGTAGATTTTTAGTAGAAGTTAAATGTCCTATTTCTCACAAAAAATAACAATATTCAAGAAGAAGCTACCAAAGGAGAACTGGGTTATATTCAAACAGTGGATAATACATTTAGTGTTAAGAAGGGGGGAAAGCAGGGGGTATTATGAACAGATAACACTGCAACAGGCAATATCTGGTGAAAAAAAAGCTGTTTTGCTTGTTTGGTCTAAGAAAAGCTATTTAGCCGTCAGTATGGACTTTGACATTAAATATTGGGAAGAAACAATGTATCCGAGTGTGACATCTTTTTTAAGGATCATATTGTCCCAGAAATTCTGACTAGTAGAATTTTCAGCGGACTGGAGCCAACCAAATCATTGTCATGTTTTGGTCAATCAGACACAACATCAGACCATTCATGTGAAATTAAGCCAACATCTGACACTGATGACCAGCTTGTAGATTTAGATGGTCAGCTTGAGTTTATCTCAAATGGAACTGAAGAAAGCCCAAAAGATCAGACATCTCTTGAACAGTTAAATAATGTTTCTGCTTGTAAGTTAAATTCATTGCCACCACTTGGCTGTTTAAGCTACTGTAAAAGACAGTCATGCTCCAAATTTTTCAAAGGTGAAAGGCCAGATTTTAATTTGTGATGCAAATTTGCTTTGTGCACCTAACACTGGATACCACTACTTTTGTGAAGGTTTTCGTAGACTACCAAAAGAAAAAGATTCTCTTCCATGCTACGCTTGTAAGAAATGTATGACTGTGCATCCGCAAAAGAAAGATATTTGTGTTAACAATGGATTTTATCAATAAGCTTAGCCGCCTTTCATTCAAGTCTGACTTAAATTGTGTTGAGAGTGCAATACAAAAGTTAAGAACTGCATATTGTGTATGCAGAAAACAAGGTATATGATGATAAATTGTGATCATTATCCATTAGGGTTTCTAATAAAAAAAAAGTTTTATGATAATTTAGGTGATGCTAGGGAGAATTCACAATGTTTATGTATATTTCAAAATGAAAACCTGAAAATAGAGCAACAATTCCTTTTGCAGAATGTTTTCAACTTGTTAAAAATATCATATTTTAATTTATAAAAGCTTTTCCATATTTTGCATAGATATAAACCCCTTTTCAAACTTGAAGATAGATTTGGACGCATCTGCAGCAGACGGTTTTTGAAAACATTGTGACAAAAGGAAGAAATAACTCTATTTCTCCTTTTGCCACAAAGTTTTCATTTTTTAGCTCATCTGATCTTTTGAAGTTTTTGTGTTAAGATCACTTACATGGAAACTATCAAACCTATTGTATGATACAGATGCTGAGCGAGGGCCTGTTTTTTGTGGTAAAAAACATAAATTTTGATGTATTTTGGTTGAATTTGAGAATTGGACACAGTTGGTTAAGTTTTATGTTTAGGTCACTAAATACTTAAATACCTAATACTTTGAAACTTGGAAAACTTGTTCATCGTAAACCCTTCTTCACATTGTATGCCACATATTGTATGATAAAGATGCTGAGTGGGCCTGGTTTTTTTGGGTAAAAAAACATAAATTTTAATTAATTTTTGTTGATTTTGAGAATTGTACATAGTTGATTAAATTTAGCGTATTGGACACTTAAATGGAAACTATCAAACCTATTTTATGATTTTAAGATGCTGAGTGGGCCTGTTTTTTGGGCTAAAAAAACAAATTTTGATGAATTTTGGTTTAATTTGATAATTGGACATAGTTGGTTTTACGTTTAGGTCATTTACATGAAAACTATCAAATCTAATACTTTGAAACTTGGAAAACTTGTTCAACTATTACCTTTCTTCACATTGTATGCTAATGATACTGAGTGTGGTTTTGTGTTAAGGTCACTTACATGGAAACTATCAAACCTATTGTATGATAAAGATGCTGAGTGGGCCTGTTGTTTTGGGTAAAAAACATAAATTTTAATTTATTTTGGTTGATTTTGAGAATTGGACATAGTTGGTTAAATTTTGAGTTTTGGTATCTTACATGGAAAACTTGTGTATCTTATAACCTTCTTCATATTGAATGATACAGATGCTGAGCGGGCCTCTTTTTGGGGTTAAAAAACTTCAATTTTGAAGTATTTTGGTTGTTTATGAGAATTGGACATAGTTGCTTCATTTTTTTGTTACATTGATTTCAAATTTTTCCCAAACAATAAAAACATAATGTACTTCAACATATTATGAATATCTTCAATCGGATTGTGTTTTAGGGGTCAAGGTTACTGTTACTAAAATTAGGCAAACAGTTAATTCAATAGCTTTTAATGACTTAATGGACCAATATCATTTGCCTGTCCATTGCATACACAAGACTCAGCTCATGATCTTGAATAATTGTGACAGTCATCCAACATGAAGATCTTCCTCATCATGTTTAAAGTAATTATCCCTACAATTATAGAGATTTTTCATATTTTTCAGTTTAAAAGTCGTCTGCTGCAGATTTGTTGTATGTGGGAAAGGGTTAACAAAGTCATCACAATGTACATGTATATTTCAAAATGAAAATAGTAAGCAACTTCTCCTTTTGCAGAACGTTTTCCACTTATTAAAAAGATCATATTTTCATTTATAAAGCTTTCATGCTTGCCTAGATGTAAACAAACTCATCTGCTGCAGGTTTGTCAAATGAGAGAAAGGGTAAAAGTATGGTTAATCTCTTTTGACTGATCAAATATGCAACAGAAGAATTTGAAATCATTAAGTAATCAGAATGTAACATTTATATGAATGAAAGAACAATTTATTATTGATACAAATTGAAAAAATGTGACAAAGGGAGGAATTGAGCGTTACTTTTCATTTGCCGCAATGTTTTCCAGTGGCAGTATGTGGTAAAAGGTTAATTCTGACAAATATTTGTTTTCAATTAAAAAAAAAACATATTTGAAGACAAATGATTATCAGCAGAACAGTTACAATGGCAAATATTATGAAATTTTCTTTTCAGCTTTAAACCCTTTCCCAAATACAATAAATCTTCTGCAGATCAATTTGAAAACATGTATACAGGTAAAAATAATGAAAATCTCTACATTAAGGTATAATTATTAAATAGAGTTGAAAACATTGTGGAAAAAGGAGAAATTGCTCGTAACATACTTGTTATGAGCAATTTCTTCTTTAGCCAAAATGTTTTCAAACGTCCTCTGATGTAGATGCTTAAAAATGCGTCTGCAAGTGGGAAAGAGTTAACTTATCATATCATATTTCATATATTCTGGCATTTCTACACGTTTTTAGCTCACCAGAGCACGGTGAGTTATTGTGATCGCCTTTTGTCCGTCTTCAACATTTGCTTGTCAACATAGGCAACATTTTGCATCCAATCATCATGAAAGTTTATCAGAACATACATCACCAGCAAATTTAGACCAATCTCGAAACTTGGTCACAAACTAGGTCACTAGATCAAATTAAATGAAAATCGTGTTAACACTCTGGTAGCCACATTTGAAGCTTGAGCATATTGAAACTTTGTCAGAATGTTTGTCTTAGTAATATCTAGGCCAAGTTTGAATACAGTTCATGTTGGGTTAAAAACTAGGTAACTAGGATGTTTGAAGGGAAATCTTGTTAACATTGTAGAAGCCGTATTTTTTGCATCAGCATCTTAAATTTGGTCAGAATGTTTATCTTAATAAAGCCAAGTTCGAATATGGGCTATGCTGGGTCAAAAAATATGGTCACTAGGCCAAATTGAAGGAAATCTTGTTATTACTCTGGAGGCTGCATTTTTTGCTTCAGCAGCTTGAAATATTTTCAGAATATTTGGCTCAATAATATAAAGGTCAAGTTTGAATGTGGGTCATATTGGGTCAGAATTGAGGGGAAATCTTGTTAACACTCTGAATGGTGCACTTTTAACTTGAGCATGTTGAAACTTTATCAGAATGGTTGTGTTGATGATGTGTGGACAAAAACTAGGTCACTAGGTCAAATTGAAGGTAAATCTTAACTTAATCAGAATGTTTATCTTGATGATATGTAGGCCAAGTTCAAATATTGGTCATGTCTGTTAAAAAGTAGGTCACTTGGCCAAACTGAATAACAATCTTGTTCACACTTTGGAAGCTGCATATTAAAACAGAATATTTGTCTTCATGATGTCTAGGCTGTGTTCGAATATGGGTCAGGTCAGGTCAAAAACTAGGTCACTAGAACAATCTTGGTCGCATTTTTTACTTGAGCAGCTTGAAATTTTGTCAGAAGTTTGTTTGATGATATTGCAATTGGCGCTGAAAGAGTTATGTCTTAAATAGCCCATTCTCAGGTGGGCGAACCAGGGCTTCATGGCCCTCTTGTTTTAAAAATGTTTCTAATTTTTCCTGAGATAAAGATTAAACAAATTATATGACATTACATTTTTATCTATTTTATTTCAATCAGTAAGTTTATTCTCATTTTCATGCAATGTCTTCAACCAATCAATATTGGTGCCAAGATGTTGCTTTTTCCTCTGATTTTTTTTGCAGCATACAACCTTGAACACATCTAGGTAAAAATATGGATAAGCTCAATAAATGAAAGTATATTTATTAAATATAGTTGAAATTTGGCAGAAGGAGCAATTGCTCATTACATACAACCATACATGTATGAGCAATTTTATCTTTTGCTACAGTATTTTCAAAAGTCCTGACACAGATGACTTGTAAAGCTTTATGCAACAAACAGGAAAAGGGTAGTCTGTCCTCTGAGCAGTGCTGAGTCAGCTGACCGCCTTAACCCTTTCCCACATGCAACAAATCTGCAGCAGATGACTGCATACATCTTCGTAATTATATGGAAATTGAATAGAATTGAAAACATTGTGACAAATGGAGAAATTGCTCTTTCAGATCAATCATTCCTTTTGTCACAATGTATTAAAGAGAATAAACTGATGCAGAGGCGTAATAAAACGCTTGCATGAGGGAAAGGATTTAAAGTTTTTAATCTTATTCAAATTAGTTTTGCACTATAGGTGTTTGGAAGTTAACCAAATAGGCGCACACAGTGAACACTTGTTCTGCAATTTCTTTCATGGATAACTTCAGTTCACCATCCAAAATGTGAAAGGTCTTTATCCTTTGAATCGCACGTTCAATGTGAATCCGTACACTTGAAATATTTTCTGACACAAATCCTTCCTTAGCACTAAGCTGAGGCCTGTCAGCACCTTTAAATGCAGGCATGTGTAACTTTACACCCATGTCATTCAGTATTCCTTGGACTAAAAATCCTCTATCGGCCATGACGCTGCCTTTTCCTATTTCAAGATTAAGTAATAAATCAGCACTGTCAGAAGTTATAAATTTGTCCGAAGCTCTGCCACCATACATTCTGCTTACATAAGTAACCCCCATCTGTGGGCTTATCCCAATCAAAAACTTATATGTGATGTGGTGTTTGTAATTTGAATACAACTGCTTTCTAGCATCAAGTTTACTTGGGTTCTGCACAAACAATTCAGTGCAGTCAAGAATTACTTGCACATCTTTATACTGTCCCATAGCTCTTGACTGGTTTTTACTTGTAACTTCATTTGGTGGCAGTTCACAAATTAGTTTTAGGTCTGTGTACATCAGATTCACCCAAGAAGTGACTACAGAAGATACAGTTCCAACACTTACATTAAATCTTTTAGCCAAGTCTTCTGTTAAAAGGCCAACTTTCAGTCTTATGAGGGTTAAAAAGAACTCGTCAATAAGTGACAGTTTCCTTTCCGGTCCTGGTTTGTTAAAAAAAATCTTGGAAAAATGTTCAGAGTTTGAAGTATTACTTCCTCTCCAATATTTCATATTCTTTGCTCTAGGCTCAAGAAATTCAAACAAAGAGTACAATGTTCCGTAATTTGGAAATCCCGTCCAAAACTGTATTTGCTTTGAGTTATTTTGCATTTCTTTCAAATTCAAGATTTGCTTTTTGTATATTTTACACAATTCCTCCTTTTCCTCAAGTTCCTTAATTTTTTCAGCTATTTCTGGTAAATATTTGTTTATTTCCTGACAGTCTAACTCCTTTGTAAAGATGTAGTCATGTACGTCTGGATTTGGTGTATAAACATTAGAAAGTGAGTCAGAGAAATTTAGATGTCTTCTAGTTCCAGGCTGCTTTTTTTCTGATTCTGTGTGTTTCTTCTGAGATGCTTTCCTGGAATGTGTGTTGTTCAATGGTGACATTATTGAGGTTTTGCTTGTTTTCGTCTGTCTTGAGCGTTTCTTCTGCCATGGAAATTGGGTGGGAACATAACCTGGATGAGATGGCTGATGCCCCCTTTTCCCTGAAAAGCAGCATTTTTTTAATAAGTTTTGGGTATATATTTATCTATAAATCCAAATATCAGTCGTATTTTCTTTTTGAAAAGGCAGATATAATAGAGTTAAAAGGGGTTAATTTTCATCACAAAACAAATTTTTGATTTCCTAAAATAATTTCTCATGTTAAAAGGGGTTACTTTTCATATGCATATCATTGGTTTTGATATAATGAAAAAGATGGAAGAAAAAAAATACAAGGATAAAAAGATTGCCACTCGTAGTATGCGAACCCGTAACATTTTCTACGACGAGCGTTGGACGTATCCATTAGGCTATCGTCACTTTCCTATAATGTGGCTTTATCATAATATTTATACATTTATTGATTTTTTTTTTATGGAAAGGGAAGTAACTTTGCATGAACGGCAACTTCGTAGTTGCTATGATATTGTAAACAAATCGCGCTGTCAAGATATTTACCTCCTTTGAAATGATCCGAGCAAATTCTGTTCCATTTTTTATAGGTCCACGCACTCCTCCGAATGTGATTGATCCACAACTTAAACTGTTTGCTTCCCTCCGTTGGAAATCGAAAATACGAACGTTTTTCTCCTTTAAATTTGTCTTTTTCACTGCTGTTACAACACCCAACTACACAACAATTGTTTCCCCCAATGTTTTTCTTTGGAAATGCCCGCGGCGACTTTGTAATTGACGTTTGTAGATTTGTGTTGACATCGTCACGGTTCGTCGCCATTTATGAATGAAACGCCAGTGAACCGGAACTACTCCAACGCGCAATGCATAGTGGGATACCGTGAAAAACAGTATAGAATGAGTGTAGTGGAACAGAATTATTCTATTCTGTTCTACGGAACAAATGTCTATACGGCTATTGGGACACAATGTGTTGTAAAATTCAGCGATCTGGGGACAAAGAAATCGGTGAGAACGATTTCGCTGAAATTAGCCACACTGATAGACCACAATGCGATCTAGGTCTGGGCGGTTTCGTTATATCTGGGAAAAATCTAGTTTCAGAGATTTTTAAGGTTAAAACCCGAAAATCGACATTTTGACTACATATTTCTGTAGATCTCGCACTAGCAAAAAACGGAATCAGCTAGAAACCTGAAATTCATACTGAAACTTGTCCGAGATTCGGTGCAAACAACGGTGTTTTTAGATTTCTCATACATTCAGTTTGGATTCTTGGAGAAAGCTTTCAATAGGGGTTCTTGATTTTAAAAAAATCTGTGGGCGTGACTAGGAAAGTGACGTCACGTCAGCGGTTGACGTCATAACGTTACAGTGGTGCAGAGGTAGAGCGTCGGCCTCTCGTATCAAAGGTCCCTGGTTCGAGTCCCGTGATGAGCGGGTCCTTTTGAGATTTTTCCACACAAAACGGCACGAGTACTGGTTAAGTCTCCAGGAAGCAGACATCGAGTGTGAGTAATCTAAGCTTAAAGCTTGTTTCGCAATCGATGTAAAATAAATAAGTTTAAACTAAACTTGGGCGCCAAATCCCGATAATAATGTTCTATTTATCTTTTAGACTTACGGAGATAATGTTGGTGTTGCAAAATACTAGTTTCATCAATTGTTACGTTTTGGATCATGTTAGAATCGAAATAATATTATCAGCATTGTGTGTGGTCGGTTGGTAGTTCGGATGCAATTCTGCTCCTCTCCACTCATTCTATCCCGCGAAACCCTTAAGGTGTCGCCTTTCTAGTATAGAATGAGTGTAGTGGAACAGAATTATTCTATTCTGTTCTACGGAACAAATGTCTATACGGCTATTGGGACACAATGTGTTGTAAAATTCAGCGATTTGTGGACAAAGAAATTGGTGAGAACGATTTCGCTGAAATTAGCCACACTGATAGACCACAATGCGATCTAGGTCTGGGCGGTTTCGTCATATCTGGGAAAAATCTAGTTTTAGATATTTTTAAGGTTAAAACCCGAAAAATCGACATTTTGACTACATATTTCTGTAGATCTCGTACCAGCAAATAACGGAATCAGCTAGAGACCTGAAAATTAAACTGAAACTTGTCAAAGATCCAGTGCAAACAACGGTGTTTTTAAATTTCTCATACATTTAGTTTTGATAGTTGGAGAATGCTTTTAATAGGGGCTCTTGAATCAAATATTTTCACGTGACCAAATACTTGGAAAGTGACGTCACATTCAGCACTTCAGCGATATGACGTCATAACGTTACAGTGGTGCAGAGGTAGAGCGTCGGCCTCTCGTATCAAAGGTCCCTGGTTCGAGTCCCGTGATGAGCGGGTCCTTTTGAGATTTTTCCACACAAAACGGCACGAGTACTGGTTAAGTCTCCAGGAAGCAGACATCGAGTGTGAGTAATTTAAGCTTAAAGCTTGTTTTGCTATCGATGTAAAATAAATAAGTTTAAACTAAACTTTGGCGCCAAATCCCGATAATAATGTTCTATTTATCTTTTAGACTTACGGAGATAATTTTGGTGTTGCAAAATACTAGTTTCATCAATTGTTACGTTTTGGATCATGTTAGAATCGAAATAATATATTCAGCATTGTGTGTGGTCGGTTGGTAGTTCGGATGCAATTCTGCTCCTCTCCACTCATTCTATCCCGCGAAACCCTTAATGTGTCGCCTTTCTAGTACAAAAGCTTGTGAACACTGGAGGAAACATTTTCATTCAAATTTTACAAAATGTAGGAGATTTATATCTTTCAGATCTTAGTCGAGTTTGAAACTAGCATACATGGCGTCAAAATCTAGGTCATATCTTAGAAAAACCCTGTTAACTTTCTAGAGATCACGACCTTTTTCATCCAAACTTTATGAAAATTCACTAGAACTTATAGCACTATCAAATATTAGACAATTCTGAAACTGCGTCACTTGGTGTCAAAATTCATGTTGCTGCTAATTAGTCCCCTACCGGCGTGCCGAAGGGGACTATTAGGTTTGCACTCCGTCCGTCCATCTGTCAGTCAGTCAGTCAGTCAGTCAGTCCGGCAAATTTTTGTCCGGAGCATATCTCCAAAACTGTACTAGCTATGGCTATGAAATTCCATATGTGGATACATCTCATCAATGCGGAGTGCAGTGCATATTAACCATAACTCTTGCTTCCCTAATTTTTGAGTTATTTCCCTTTCTTTATTTTCATACTTGATTTTTGTCCGGAGCATATCTCCAAAACTGTACTAGCTATGGTTATGAAATTTCACACATGGATGCATCTCATCAAGGGGGAGTGCAGTGGACATGAACCATAACTCTTGCTTCCCTAATTTTTGAGTTATTTCCCTTTCTTTATTTTCATACTTGATTTTTGTCCGGAGCATATCTCCATAACTATACTAGCTATGGCTATGAAATTTCACACATGAATACATCGTATCAAGGGGGAGTGCAGTGGACATGAACCATAACTATTGCTTGCCTAATTTTTGAGTTATTTCCCTTTCTTTATTTTCATACTTGATTTTTGTCCGGAGCATATCTCCATAACTATACTAGCTATGGCTATGAAATTTCACACATGAATACATCGTATCAAGGGGGAGTGCAGTGCACATGAACCATAACTCTTGCTTCCCTAATTTTTGAGTTATTTCCCTTTCTTTATTTTCATACTTTATTGTCTTGATATACCTAAACATTGGGTTGCTATGACAACAGAAACAGACTCAAAAGTGCAAACCGGTAGGGGACTATGGTATTGCTTGCAATCCTCCAGTTACTTGTTCTTCTCATTTTTAGCTCATCTGTTTTTCGAAGAAAATAAAGTCGGGGTATAGTAATACCCTTGGCATCATCTGCGTTGCCACAAAACTAACTTTACCTCATAACTCAAAAAACGGTTAACTTGTTTGATATTGGGCATCTGTGGAAGGTCTACAGTGTTTTGGTGTGAAAGATTGTGGATTTAATTACCCGCCTTGACACGTGATACCTTTTGAAAACAAGCAGTGAAGCACAGTAAATTGAACCAGAAGTCATATGGAAAATAATAAGACATTCAAAACTTTTTGATTAATGGGTTTCACATAAGGAAGGCCTGTGAAAGGTAATTTTTTGTTTTTTTTCCAATTTACAAGAATGCCTTTCTCAACAGTTAATGTAAATATTTGATAATATTTGCATATTATTAAAAACATTGTGGCAAAAAGAGAAACTGCTTACAGTGATAAATTTCTGCTTTTGCGACAATGTTTTCGACTTTGATTCAATCAAATGACTTGCATGTGTATAATTTGTTCACATTTCTGCATAGAAAATTATGTGTGAAAGAATAGGTTCAACCTTCACCTGGATCAGCCCACTGTAAGCCTCTGTGGCAGACAACTCTTGGGACTTTTAACCCTTTCCCTCATATAGACGCTTTCTGACGGTTTTTATACGCCTGTTTTGAAAAAACGGATCGTATTATAGTTTTACCTTCGGCATATGGGCGGGCAGCGTCCAGTATGTTGTCAGCTCAATAACTTAAGAAGCCTTTGTCCAATCTTCACCAAATTTAGTCAGAATGTGTATTGGCATAATATCTCATACAAGTTTGATAACTAGCTATATTGCTTTAGTCAATCAAGAGTTATCGCCCTTTGATTATAGAAACTACCTAAAATTGGTCTTGTCAGTTCAATAACTTTAGAAGCCTTTGTCCAATCATCACCAAATTTAGTCAGAATGTGTATTGGCATAATATCTCAGACAAGTATGATAACTAGTCATATCGCTTTAGTCAATCAAGAGTTATCGCCCTTTGATTATAGAAACTACCTAAAATTGGTCTTGTCAGTTCAATAACTTTAGAAGCCTTTGTCCATGGAATCATCACCAAACTTAGTCAGAATGTGTATTGGCATAATATCTCAGACAAGTTTGATAACTAGTCATATCCCTTATGTCAATTGAGAGTTATCGCTCTTTAATTATAGAAATTACCTAAAATTGGTCTTGTCAGCTCAATAACTTTAGGAGCCTTTGTCCAATCATCACTAAATTTAGTCAGAATGTGTATTGGCGTAATATCTTGGACAAGTTTGATAAATAGCCATTTTGCTCCAGTCGATAGAGAGTTATTGCCCTTTAATTATAGAAATTACCTAAAATTGGTCTTGTCAGCTAAATAACTTGTGAAGCCTTTATCCGATCATCACCAAATTTAGACAATATGTTGATGGGCAGAATATCTTGGTCAGGTTTGATAACTTACAACGTTATCTTAGTCACTACTAAATAATGTCCCTTGAAATGGCCAAAACTTTACTAACAGTGTCCGCTTTCTTAGTTTGGCTAATGTACAACCAATTATCACTATATCAAAAAAACAGGATGGGCGTATTTTGTGACATTTGGCGCTCTTGTTTGGAAATATAGTGACGAAAGAAGAAATTACTCAAAGCAAGCAATTTCTCCTTTTGCCACAATGTTTTCAACTTTTAGTCATAGGTTATATATCCATTCAATTTAAAGAGTTTTTCTATTTTTTGGCAAATTATGTCGGAAGTCGTCTGCTGGAAAAATGATCATATTTATGAGTATTTACACCTTTTGCCAGAATTTTTTCAATTACTTCATAATTATAAGATCATTTTCGTTGTAGGAAAGGGAACAACTATAAACAGCTCTAGTTTCACTTCGCTTGATAGTTAGGGGTTTTACGAAGTGTGTTCAATCTTTTAGTGTGTTCGAACCTCTTAACCCTTTCCCTCATATAGACGCTTTCTGCAGCCGACAGCTTTTCGAAAACATAGTAACTAAAGAAGAAATTGCTCAAAACAAGCAATTTTTCCTTTTGCCACTTTTAGTCATGAGTTATCCATTCAATTAAAGAGATTTTCTATTTTTTGACAAAATATGTTCAAAGTCGTCTGTTGCAGAATTGTCGTATGAGGGAATGGGTTAATCCTTTCACATAATACAGCAAATCTGTAGCAGATGACATCAAGGCAAAAAACATGGAAAAATAAAAAGTTAAAAAAATTATGAGCAAATGAATACCAGAAGAATAATTATATTTTAAACTTGCAGAGGAAAATAACTAAGAGAGCAAAGAGTTGGACATTCTTTGAAAAGTAGAAAATGCTCATATCATATTACTAGGTTAAAGATTCCCTTCCTTAACCCTTTCCCTCATATAGACGCTTTTAGACGCCTCTGCAGCAGACGACTTTTTGAAAACATAATGACAAAACGACGAATTGCTCAACACGAGCAATTTCTCCTTTTGACACAATGTTTTCTACTTTTAGTCATAGGTTATCCATTCAGTTATAGAGATTTTCCATTGTTTGACAAAATATGTTCAAAGTCGTCTGCTGCAGAATTGTCGTATGTGGGAAAGTGTTAAGAAATATCTTGTGAGCCCTTCACATACTCAACAGAAGGTCTATCTGCTGTCATCTAAGTTCAACAAGGTCTGGATATTTCAGGGCTAAAAACCCTTTCGACCTTGCCGACGCACGTTTTTCAAGTCGTCCGCTGCAGTTATAATGATTGTGGGAAAGGGAAAACCACATGTATGTGATACAGATAAAGTTAAACCTTTTGACATGTACAGAAGCCTCTGCAGCAGATTAATTTTCTAGATGCTTTCTATTTTAGTTGTCTGCTGAAGATTTCTTATTGTGCCACTGTTTTGAAATTTTTCAATACTTTGAATTATAGTATTTTCTTTAGTTTGGCCTATGTATTTTCAAAGTTTTTCAAAGTTGTCTGCTTGAGAATAGTTGTATGCGGATTAGGGTTATTTAATATTGCAGACTATATTTGCGTTTCCCTTCCGATATTGATATGTTAACATGTAGAAACAGGAGAGAAATAAAGATAAATTTTGTATTGTCTCCTTGGCAATCAGAATTGTTTTAATAGCATAACGACTGATGCATGGGTCTCATGATAAATTATAGGAATCTGCTGTGGTAAGCTTCAAGGATTTGAAACTGGGAGTACCGGGTTTGATCCCCAGGCCCGCCACTATGGTCATGGTGGAAAGTGCCCTTGGGCAAGTCACATTTTCTAGCCTAGTACTTGTTTGTTTACCCAGGGATTATGAATAAGTGTCCCCGTGATATAACTGAAATAATGTTGATAGTGGCGTAAAACCCCAATAAAACAAACATGATAAATGATACAGGTAGTACAGATAATTTACCTAGTATATGCAGTGACACGACTAAAGTAAAGAGATATGACATGGTTTTAAGCTCGAGGATATGAGAGCTATATTACTCACCCTGGCATCGGCGTCCATGTTACACCTTGGTTAAGGTTTTGCATGCAAGTACTATAATACTACATGTATTGCATTGAAACTTTCTACAACCCTACCCAACTATCACACCTATGTAGATTATCAAGTTAGATAACTATATCCTGCATTTTATGCAAGTTATGGCCCTTTTTTTTACTTAGAAATTCTGGTTAAAGTTTTGCATGCCACTAAATTAAGGGTCCATATCTCGGTATTTACTTGGTGCATTGCATTTTTATACGACCGTTTCTTAAAAACAGTACGTATTATGGTATGGTCATGTTCCTCCCTCCGTCCGTCCGTTCGGATTTTCCGCACTTTTTTCTTACATACTTTGAGCTATTGAGCTGAAATTTGGTATAAGGCTTTGTAGTGATGTGTCACAGATCAAGTTCATATTTCCTAGGATTTCGTCAATTTTTGAATGAGTTATGCCCCTTTTTGGACTTAGAATATTGGTTTTCCGCACTTTTTTCCTACATACTTTGAGCTATTGACCTGAAATTGTGTATATGGCTTTGTAATCATGTGTCACAGATCAATGGTCATGTTCCTCCCTCCGTCCGTCCGTTCGGATTTTCCGCCCTTTTTTCTTACATACTTTGAGCTATTGAGCTGAAATTTGGTATAAGGCTTTGTAGTGATGTGTCACAGATCAAGTTCACATTTCCTCGGATTTTGTCAATTTTTGTATGAGTTATGCCCCTTTTTAGACTTAGAATATTTGTCAATTTCTGCATGAGTTATGCATTTTTCATAGTTTCCCATTATTCTTTAACAACTTATTCCTGAACGAACAGGAAACTTACAAAGAAGTTCCTGACGGGCGTATTATGTACCGTTTGCGGTACTCTTGTTAAACTTTCTACAGCCCTTTCTACAAACCTTTAACTATCACACACATGTAGATTTTCAAGTTAAATAGCTCTATCCTGAAGTTATGGCCCTTTTTATACGCCCGTTTTGAAAAAAACGGATCGTATTATAGTTTTACCTGCGGCGTCCAGTATGTTGTCAGCTCAATAACTTTAGAAGCCTTTGTCCAATCATCACCAAATTTGGTCAGAATGTGTATTGGCATAATATCTCGGACAAGTGTGATAACTAGCCATATCGCTTTAAGACAATCTAGAGTTATTGCCCTTTAATTATAGAAATTACCCAAAATTGGTCTTGTCAGCTCAATTACTTTAGAAGCCTTTGTCCAATCATCACCAAATTTAGTCAGAATGTGTATTGGCATATTATCTTGGACAAGTTCGATAACTAGCCATATCGCTTTAGTCAATCAAGAGTTATTGTCCTTTAATTATAGAAATTACCTAGAATTAGTCTTGTCAGCTCAATAACTTAAGAAGCCTTTGTCCAATCATCACCAAATGTGGTCAGAATGTGTATTGGCATAATATCTCGGACAAGTTCGATAACTAGCCATATGGCGTAAGTCATTCAAGAGTTATCACCTTTTTATAAAAGAAATTACCTAAAATTGGGATTATCAGCTCAATAACTTTAGAAGCCTTTGTCCAATCTTCACCAAATTTGGTCAGAATGTGTATTGGCATAATATCTCGGAGAAGTTTGATAACTAGCCATATTGTTTTAGTCAATTGAGAGTTATTGCCCTTTAATTATAGAAATTACCTAAAATTGGTCTTGTCAGCTCAATAACTTTAGAAGCCTTTGTCCAATCATCACCAAATTTGGTCAGAATGTGTATTGGCATAATATCTTGGACAAGTTCGATAACCTACCACGTTATCTTAGTCAATACACACTTATGTCCCTCGAAATGGCCAAAACTGTACTAACAGTGTCTGCTCTCTAAATTTGCTTTATGTACAACCAATTATCACTATATGAATTAAGTATTAAGTCTTAAAAAAACAGGACTGGCGTATTTTGTGACATTTGGCGCTCTTGTTGGATTTATAAATTCTGGATTCTGAAGTTTTACATGCAACTACATTAAGAGACCATATCTTAGTAACTACTTGATGCATTGAATTGAAACTTTATACAGCCCTTCCCAACCATCACACCTATATAAACAATTAAGTACGATAACTCTTTCCAGCATTTGATGCAATTATAGCCCTTTTTGGACTTCTGGTCAAAGTTTTGCGTGCAACTACATTAAAAGTCCATATCTCATTAACTACTTCAAGCATTGTATAAACACTTTATACAACTCTTCCCAATTCCACAACTGTATACAGAACCAATTAAGATAACTCTTTCCTGTATATGATGCAAATTGGTGCCCTTTTTAGCTCACCTGAGCTTTGCTCAAGGTGAGTTATTGTGATCGCCTTTTGTCCGGCGTGCGTCAACTTCTTCTCCTCAGTAACCAGTGTGTCAATTGGGATGAAACTTCACAGAAAGCATCCTCTCAATGACCTCACCAGATTTCCTTCAAATTTTTGGGATCCATGCAGAATTCTGGTTTCCTTGGCAACGAAATGAAAAAGAATTTAAAATTCTTCTTCACCCAAACTGGTTGGCGATTTTCAAATAATTTTGTAGAAATGTTCCTTTGATGATCATCTGTCAGATTCCTTCAAGCCATGTTGATTGGTCGAAAAACATGGCCACCAGGGGGCGGGTCTATTTTGCCTTATATGGCTATATATTGAAAACTTAAAAAATCTTCTTCTCCTAAAGTGTCAGGCCGATTTTCAAATAATTTTGTAGAAATGTTCCTTGGATGACCCTCTATCAGATTCCTTCAAGCCATGTTGATTGGTCAAAAAACATGGCCGCCAGGGGGGGGGGGCTATTTTGCCTTATATGGCTATAGTGAAAACTTAAAAAATCTTCTCCTCCGAAAGGGTTAGGCCGATTTTAAAATAAGTTTTTAGAAATGTTCCTAGGGTGATCCTCTATCAGATTCCTTCAAGTCAAGTTGATTGGTCCGAAACTATGGCCGCCAGGGGTGGGGCTTATGTAGCTAAAGGAAAAAAAATCAGGTGAGCGATCCAGGGCCTCTTGTTTAACGGAACTGGCGGGCAGCGTCCAGTATGTTGTCAGCTCAATAACGGATAAGTTCGATAACTAGCCATATCGCTTTAGTCAATCAAGAGTTGTTGCCCTTTATTTATAGAAATTACCTAAAATTGGTCTTGTCAGCTCAATAACTTTAGAAGCCTTTGTTTAATCATCACCAAATTTGATCATAATGTGTATTTGCATAATATCTCAGATAAGTTTGATAACTTGCCATATCGCTTTAGTCAATCGAGAGTTATTGCTCTTTAATTATAGAAATTACCTAAAATTTGTCTTGTCAACTCAATAACTTTAGAAGCCTTTGACCAATCAACACCAAATTTTGTCAGAATGTGTATTGGCATAATATCTCTGACAAGTTCGATAACTAGCCATATCGCTTCAGTCAATCGAGAGTTATCGCCCTTTAATTATAGAAATTACCTAAAATTGGTATTGGCAGCTAAATAACTTGTGAAGCCTTTATCCGATCATCACCAAATTTAGACAATATGTTAATGGGCAGAATATCTTGATCAGGTTCAATAACTTACCATGTTATCTTAGTCACTACACACTTATGTCCCTCGGAATGGCCAAAACTGTACTAACAGTGTCCACTCTCTAAATTTGCCTGACGTACAACCAATTATCACTATACTTGGTCTCAAAAAAAACAGGACAGGCGTATTTTGTGACATTTGGCACTCTTGTTTAAATTACAATTAAACTATAACAAGCTCTGATTTATTAGGAATTCCTTTTTTTGGTAAAGAACATGAGGCATTTACCAAATGTGACTTTCTTTGAGGACAATCTTGATCGTAAATTAAATGTGTTTAGCTACATTTTGAGACCTTATAGTTTAACTGGTAAAACACCTGGTCTAGCCAGGAGTTCTGAGTTCAAATCTCAGTGGGGAAAAAATTACACTGTGGCTAAATACATACAATTTAATCAATATCAGCACAGCTTTTGTGATAATCCTCAATCCATTGTGCAATATCCACCAGCAACTATTTATTTAAACAACGGCTGCTTTTAACCCTTTCCCACCTGTAGACACATTTAGACACATCTGCAACAGACGACTTTTTTCCTCTTCAACTGCTTGTCTGATTTCAAGTTCAGTTGGAAGAAATGTTTTTTTTTGTTTTTTTTCAAAATGTTGATGCATTTATCCAAAGACATATAAACATATGTTATATGTTAATTCATGCATTTATTATGGTTATCAGGATATTCCCTCAAACTTCATGGTCATAATACGTTATATACTCTTTAAAGCTCTTGGGGAAATGTTAAATATTCACTGGTAAACGTAGTCTTTGACATTCAGGAAGTAAATTGACTCACGCAGCTTGAACTTGAACTCTCTACGGATTCTGGAGATTTCGTCTAACTACCATTTCGTCTAACTGATACTATAGAGTAAACGGGGTAGAGATTTCGTCTAACTTATCGTATATAGTACAATGTAATCTATATCGATATGAAGGTGTTAATTGACCGATTATAGTAAATGACAACAAACAATTTCAATTAGTTTTAACATTTTATGGTTTTAATTCGTAATTGTAATATGTATTTGTTATAATTTCATTGATAATTTACAGTAAATTCAATACTTGTCCTAAATGTTTTCACTTATTTTCCCAAAATTTTATGGGAAATTCAAAGATTACAGGAATAGAATAATTATATCGATGGCTCCTTTCCTTACATGACTTATACCTTTTCCAAGCTTTCAACTCAATAAAAATTAGAATAGTTATATCACGTTCAGTCAATCGTCAATTCAAAGAAGAAAAATAGAAGTCGTTAAAAATTAACGATGACTCCTTTTCTTACATGAATTATACCTCTTTCAAATTAATCAAAATATTACGGGAATAGATTAGTTATATACGTTCAGTCACTCGTCAATTCAATGAAGAATCAAAGCGCCAATGGCACTGTAGTGGCGATCGTATGGAAAATCCTGCAAAGTAACAAGCAGTATATCGGTGTAGGGCTTGCGATGACTCTGGTGCGGGTATATTTGAGAATGTATCAACCCTGCATCTTTTGACAGTAGAATAATGTTAGTTTGCCAGAATGTTGTCTTGGTGATTATTTAGTTACGTTCTGAAATTGGTCATGATGTGTTCAAAATTAGGCCATTCCAAAGTTATGAAAAATCTAGTTGGTATTCGATAGACTACCGTTTTAGCTCATTAGAATGACTATTTGTAATCTAAATTGTTTGGGTAATCACATGTTTATCACCAGGTCGTTAGGCCATATTAAGATAAAATATATTTTACACTTTAGAAATGACTAAAGAAAGGAGAGAAAACAGTATCCATTAGTTTGGTGTTTGTTTCAATTATGTCCGATATTAAACAGGTCTGTTCAATTTAGTCCCTTCACATTGCATGATTGAGGGTTGTCACAGTTTATTTATATGTCTCTGAGGTTGTTAAACTGCTTCGAATAATGTGAGTGCAAAAACAAACACAAAACATGCTCCAAAAGCACAATTTCACTATTTGCCAAACTGTTTAATTTATGAAAATATAGGCATATATTATAATGCTAGATCTTCAAACTCAATTAGGCTACAATGTCAGCATTGATTGCTAATTGACTCTAGAACGTGCAGACGTGTATACATAACGTGTGTACACACTGCCATCGTGTGTCCTTTAAACCTTTGTAAACCAGTCTTATTATCTAGACGCTTTCATATATTTAAACAAGTACAAAATAAAGCGTTTATAATATTGAGATTTACAAGCTTTTCTGGTTTTTGGTCTCGCGAGCTATTTATAGAACCTTTTGGAATTTCCAGATTTGAGTATCACCAGAGTTGTCGTTATTTGCAAGGCAGAACGCGCAATGATATTTATTATCTGCCAAATCATGACGAAGATAATCAGAGTACAACCAACTCCTGCCGAATCAGGTTAAAGGTCAAAAGGTTACGGTTGACTACAGTAAAAATAAAACGAGGCACAGGAGTATCATGATACTCTGCATAGCGTACCCAAGACGCCCGATGATATTTATTATCTGCCCAAACATGAAGAAAGATAATATGTAAATAGTTTAACTCTATTTAGATATTTTCTCGATAAATCTCAAATATTAGTACCAATCCGGTATCAAAGTAGCACTAACATTATCATTATTAATCGTGTGCCTGCATCACTGATGGAACTATATATATATATGGCGGTTTAACGGAAGTGAGTAAATTGCCTTTGCAGAAATATCCAACCGATTGTTCAAATACGACTATATAATTTTTTTTTCGTTGTTGTTGTTTTGGTAGCACTGTGGCGATTGTCAACCAATCGCCACAAAAATAGAAGTCGTTAAAAATTAACGATGGCTCCTTTTCTTACATGAATTATACCTCTTTCAAATTAATCAAAAAATTACGGGAATATAATAGTTATATCACGTTCAGTCACTCGTCAATTCAATCAGAGACATATAAACACATGTCTCTGATTCAATGAAGAAAAATAGAAGTTGTTAAAAATTAACGATGTTTTCTTACATGAATTATACCTCTTCTAAGCTTTCAACTCAATCAAAATTACGGGAATAGAATAGTTATATCAACATCGCGGGAAAAGAAGAACTACTGAGAATAATTTTCCAAGCATTGGCTCAATCAAGATTACGGGAATAGAATAACTATATCACATTCAGTCAGTCATCTTGAATCATTATAGGAAAAAGGGAAGTCGTTAAAAATAATCGAGGGTTCTTACAATATTTCTAATATTAATATATATCGACATAACGGGTACAGGACAATAAGGTAGACGACTTTCGACTCTATACACATTAAGAGAGAGAGAGAGAAAATAATCAATCTTACCGTTTTCACAAGTTGTTTTTAATTAGCATTAAACATGTTTGATTAAAGCCGATTAGATCCGGTGTCACTAAACAGAGTCTGGTAGAGTCTGGTAGAGTCCGGTAGAGTCTGGTCGTCAAATATCCCATTTTATCACTGTTTTGTTGTGTTTTTGTATTGAAATGAATGAATAAACGTGTTATTGTATCATAAAAATAAAAATAAAAAAGGTATTTGCCTATTTCAGATCATTTTCGAGTGAATATAGAAATATTATATGCGTGAACACGGACACTGGTAGAGTCTGGTCATTATTAAGCAATAAATACAAAGTTTTATACGATTTTTAAGTTATAAAAAGTTTAATTTGATTTATATGAGTCATATTATATATTTATTTCTTATATTATTTCAGCTGATAATCGGGAAAAATAGTGGAAGATTGAGGATTTTTAACGATAACATTGTGTTTCGTAAATCAAAATGGCTGACGTGAAATTTCTGTTTATAATGCGGCAATATCGCACATCCTGAACGAGTAATACACAAAATTCTCTCTCTATTATGGGCCAACTAATTGATTAGGTGTGATCAACAGATTAGTGTTATAATTATATTATAACAATTCCAAGATATTAAATGTATGAAAACTACTAGATTGGAATAATTTTATGTTTGATATGTCATTAACGTTAATTAAACCAAAAACTTAGAGAGCTATATATACTTACTTAAAAGTAATTCATATGAAATTAAAGAGACTGTGTAGATACTACATTCCGCAAAAAGTAGAATCAAACTAAACCATATTTGCATTCTTTTTTTTTAAATATGCAAAAATATTTTAACTTGAAAAATAATTATATATCCTGATATTGTTCATAAAATGCATTTTGCGAAATATTGTATCCAGGCCACACCACGTGGGGGAACTCTCTTATGGCCTAAAATTTGATGTTTGGATCTAAATTATATAATTTTTGGGAATTTATTCTATGTTTTCCATTTTAGGTTACCAAAATAGAGCCGTGAAAGTCCTTACACAGAGCTGCATTTTTTGGATTTGTTATTTTATGATTTTGGTTCTATGTACATTCATTTGATAGAGATTCAAAGCATGGCCGAGCAGCAGCACCCAGCTACCGGCCGTGTCTGCACCACTGTTGAGCGTGCTAGCTTAGGGTGCTCACAGCGCTTGTTTAGTATGCAGACATTGCCGACATGTGAATCCGGGGCCAACATTACCCGCGAAACCTATAAGTCAATATAGCGCCCTTCCCCTGCCAGCTCGCTATTAAATCGAGTAATACGCAAAGGACAAACCAGGAATTCTCACAGAAATTTCACGTCAGCCATTTTGATTTACGAAACACAATGTTATCGTTAAAAATCCTCAATCTTTCACTATTTTCCCGATTATCAGCTGAAATAATATAAGAAATAAATATATAATATGACACATACAAATCAAATTAAACTTTTTATAACTTAAAAATCGTATAAAACTTTGTATTTATTGCTTAATAATGACCAGACTCTACCAGTGTCCGTGTTCACGCATATAATATTTCTATATTCACTCGAAAATGAACCAAAATAGGCAAATACCTTTTTTATTTTTATTTATATGATACAATAGCACTTTATTTTATTCATTTCAATACAGAAACACAACAAAACAGTGATATAATGGGATATTTGACGACCAGACTCTACCAGACTCTACCGGACTCTACCAGACTCTGTTTAGTGATACCCATATACTACACATAAGACATAATAATCCTTCTTGTTTATAAGTTAGACAAAATCTCTACCCCGTTTACTCTATAGTATCAGTTAGACGAAATGGTAGTTAGACGAAATCTCCAACATCCGAAGTTTATCAACGCAGTAGCCTTTATATGTACTAAAAGATGTGTGTTCGCTTTTCTGAATTTACTGCGATGTCAAAAGGCCCTTTTAAAGGGACCGAACACCATAATGGTCCAAAATCGTTATATTTTATACTTATTCTAATTAATCCAAAATACGTTGATATATATGTAACGGAATGTTATAGAAGGTCGTACAAGTCTTGTTTTTCATTATTTCATAGGAAATAAGCAGTTAAAAAAACGTCCGCTCCGTGTTTTCCCGTTTACAAATACCGTGGAATTTCCTCTTGCTCATTTGAATTTGTGGATTCAATTTGGCATTCTCTAACACTATCGACTCATTACATTCATGTATGCGTGAGTGTAAGGAACGACAACTCTGCGAAGGAGATTGTCAATTCGGGTGTAGTGATCACGTGATAAATATACAGCGATATTTTTAGATTTACTGGGTTACTAACCCAGTAGATTTTACAATGCAAAATAACGAAAATTCTCCGCAATATTAATAGTGTGCATATATTGTAGTACATCAGTCAGCAGATCTCAATGCCTTACATGCAAAAACATCAAGGTAATAGCAATTTTTAACAATATTCTTTTTTTTTTCGCTTTTTTCTCATATGGGATTCAGTCCCTTTAAAGGGGCATCTAAATCGTAACAAAACAAAACAAATCTCCAGGCGTAAATACAAGAATAAGAGAATACACGAGTTCGTAGTGGAAAACACTGTTAGAAAAGGCGTTACACATCATTTTGTCGACTATTCACATTTCGAGTCGACAACAATGGCGGTTCGTAAATTATATTTTCCACGACCTTCGTAATAGTATAATTGCGCTATATATCGTTAATGTTTATTTATCCCAATAATCCAAAACGAGTGTTAATTTTCTAAATTTGTAACGTGTTTAAAACAAACAAAACGACAATTTTTAAATAGCCAATATCAAATTATATGTAATAAAAAGGTTATTGCATGATTATGGGAATCTATTGTGTTGAGACTCGATCCTTCGGCGGAATTCCGCAAGCTCGGGCAACTCAGCCGAAGGAACTCGTCCAACACAATACCTTCCCATATTGATGCAATAACCTATACTAGGCGGTGGCGAATTATACCTGATATTAATTCATTTTATCCGCGATTTCTCTTTTTTCCACAATGTTCGCCGATGTCGTCTGCTTCAGAGACGCCAGGAAGCGTCTGAATGAATGAGGGAAACGATGAATAAACTATTCCCAATTGCATTTGATGATTCACCCCAACCTATTAATTAATCCTTCCTATTATTTAATAGCATTTTGAGGCGACTGTCAGACTTTTTCCAAAATATTTTCATTTTTATTCATTTTTATTCATTTTTATTCATTTTATTCATTTATTCATTTTAAGAATTGTTTCATAGCTATGCCTAGATATTTAGTTTAAACTTATTTAGTTTGCATCGATTAGCGAAACAAGCTTTCAGCGTGTATTAATCACGCTCGCGATGTCTGTTTCCTGGATACTGAACCAGTACTGTCGTTTGTGTGTGTAAAATCCCAAAGGCAGAAAACCCGCCTCATCACGGGATTCGAACCCGAGATCTTTGGTACAAGAGACCGACGCTCTACCTCTGTACCCACTCTCGTCTTCTGTTGTTTGCTGTATGTTGGACTAGTGTTACCAATTATCTGGAATATACCTTCAGATACAAGGGATAAACTAAATAATGGTATTTGTTAAATACAGTGCAACCTGTTGTTTAAAGACTACCCAGGGGATGTTAACAACCTAGTCCTTTGTTCACAGGTGGTCCTATAATTACAGGGTCATTGTTACAGAAAATTGTATTTAAGAAACTAAAAGTATGGTCGCTATAGACAGGGAATTGCTTTACAAATGTGGTCTTAAACACAGGTTCGACTGTGCATGTTCTCTTAACCCTTTTCCACATACAACACATCCTACTGCAGACGACGTTTGAAACACCCTTTAGTAAAAAAACAAGAAATATCTTTAAAAAAGATAAACGTCGATCAATATGAGAAAACACTAAGATGGAACATGCGCATTCAAGCCGTGAATACGTCACATGACTGGAGATCACGCGAGGCTCCCAGGAGGTGTATAGAGTTTCAATTGACAATAAATAAATGAAAACTTATCATGTTTCAAAAATAATTAATATTTTGCTCTTAAATATTATATCTTCATACATTTTCACTGAAATTCTATTTCTTAAGGAAAACAATTAAAGGTTAGTATGCAGAACATTTCAGTTTAAAACTTCACCTTATTAGTGCCTCTCATAGGATTGCCAACTTAACTATGACCCAATCAAAACGTTTCATTTCCTTTATTTCCTCGACAATTATTCATTAAATACAACATTTGATTGGTCTACAATCTAGATCATTTGTTTAACATCTAGGTCAACAATGAGGTTTAAACAGCTATCGCCGAAAAAACTGGAAAGTTTCTAAATATGAAAGAAAAAATATTGAATAAAGTTGAAATAATGTAGGGCAAGAGGACACAAAGCTTATTGTAACCAGCTTGTCATTTTTGTCACGATGTTTTTCAAAGAGTCATCTGCTGCAAAGGGTGTGTGAAAAAGCCTGTAGTTTTGGAAATGATTAAGTACATTTACTTGATTGTTGATGTTAAACATACTCTCTCGTAATACACATAGACAACTGATGTTATTTTTGGTAAAGTAAATTCTTGTTCGATGTCAGTTAACGCATGTTTTGTTTTAACCATTTCCACACCCGGAGTGCCGCATGTTAACGCATGTTTTGTTTAACCTATTTCCAACCCGGAGTGCCGGCATGTTAACGCATGTTTTTGTTTAACCATTTCCAACCCAGGAGTGCCGCATGTTAACGCATACACAACAAACCGCTGTTTGAGAACTTTCTCGGTTATGTTTGTAAGGGTGTTTTACACACTTTCTAAAATATTATGTTAAATCACAGGCGTGTCCTGTGTAATTCAACCAGTACAACTGGTATTTTTATCCTGACAACAGCAAGGCAGTCGTAATTATAACCCTACAATCTCGGCACCAAAGAGGGAAAGCCATTATTAATATCGGTTTTTAAAGTATTTAGTATGACGCGGCTGAAGCTCGAACACGCGACCTCCCGCAACCGACGCGACCTTGCTCGTTTATGACGTGAGTCATACTGTTTTTCTACTCATGTATAGAGACTTTCCATACTTTTCCTTTGTTTAAAATCGGTTTCGGCAGAGATAGTGTATGTTTCAAATAGTTAAAAGCCCCCCCCCCCACCAACCACCACCACACACACACACACACAGACACATGCAGAAGCATGTGTACGGCTCTGCAACATATAACTTTAAAAAACATTGTATCAAAAAAGGGAAATTTGTTGCCTAAGTGTGTGTTTAACGCTGTTCAATAATGAATAGTTTCATCTATAAATCTTGTCCATGAGTTTCGCATAGATGGTTTTTCAAAGTCGACTGCTGCAGAGTTACTATATGTGGGAAAGTAATATAGTTAATTGATAAATGTACAACTGTGTTTTTTGTGTTAACTAAACAGCGGACCAATACAACATGATGTTTTGAGAATCAATATCATTGAGGCGTAACGCGAGAACCCAACATTATGACATCTGCGTAATGTATCTACGCAGATCAGCCTGCGCAGTCCGCACAGACTGATCCGGGCCGACACATTCGCGTCTTAGGGGGATAGAGGTATAGAGTGATGAATCCTGAAACAGAAAACCCCAAGAGGGCGAAAAGTGTTTTATCCGGGTAAACCTGCGCGGCATGCTTAAGCTGATTTCAGGACGATACTTTAACGCAGGGTCCACAATGTTGGTTTTCTCACGGGACGGCTCAATTTATGCATAATAAAGCTGTTTATTATTAGTCGCCGGGCAGAAGCCCGCGACTTCTATGTTGTTTAATAGGTTTTCGGAAATCACATGGGAGGGCGGCTTATTATTAGAAAGAAACAAATCTAGATGATGTTGAACATATTACAATTGTGGTTGTTTACGAACACTAATAAATGACACATCTAAAATGAAATAAATATTCCGATTTTTTAATGTTTGCAGTTTTTTTTATTTCACTCGCATTTAAGTTTTTTGTCTTATTTACGAAGACAAAATGTGGTCCCTTCAAGACGTGAACCAACACCCCCTAATGCAGACTCTTTATGTGGTCATCATGAGTGTCAATTTCGGATTCTCCTTTTAATAGCAATTTTAACTTACTAAATGTTTGTTTTCATGTTCAAAGAGATGTCTTGATTTGTGTAGAATTCATTTAATATTATTAATCCATAAATATCTAAAGGTAGAACTGTTTCTAAAGCTAAATATAGACCCTATTCTGTTGTGTAATTTCGTGACCTTTAACATCGATTTTTCGCGCATGCGCATTTCGATATGAAAAAGCGAGTGATATTATTTTATTTTAGACAAGTACAAGACGAATGTTTGACGCAAAGCCGTCAAAGAGAAGCCGCAATATTTCTATGTACATGTAGAAATAGAAAAAAAAGAAACATTTTTAAATCCACAAACAATAGAACAATTTAAACTGTAGACGCGTAATGCTGATATATTTCTCCTTGTTGAAGGACTTTTGTTTTCTTCAAATTACCTCACCTTTAAAGCAATACCAAGGATATTTACCTTGTGATTCGAATAAGATTGAGACGAACATTGAAATTATATGAATGAATACTATTATTTAAAATAAGTAACAACAGCAAAATTAAATTTAAGCCAAGATAAATGTGTACACATTTCGATAATTTGTTATAGATACCCTAATGTATAGGTATGAATATAAAATTTATAAGCAAATGTTTGAATAGACCAGGGACACTATATTGTAATATAGTAGTGCTCCCTGAATAGGACTAAGGAAAGTCAAGAATACATAAATAAATCAATGCAGGTCTTTTCCCGGCGACATTGATGCCTTGCATCAACTTTCTCTTGTCTTTGCTCTGATACAGCATTTTCTAAATTCAGTCATCACATTGTATTGAATTGTACAATGGTAGATAGATGTTTGGATCTATCAAACATGAGCGTTACACATTTATTTTCGTGCAATGTTGTTGAATAGGGCGACCACCTGTTTGTGCATATTTTGTTGGTTTTTCAAGAAGTAAAATGGCATACCGGAATCAAACCCGTCTCCTTCCTAATCCATAGTAATGAACGAAAATATGATTGGTTTCTCAGCCCTATCACGGGAGAGAAACAACAATGTATCGGGAGTAGAACGCGCCTGTGCTTGAGATGCGGAGAAATATGATTGATATGATTCTCAGCTATGCAAGGCATTCATATTGATCTAACATTTTGATATATAATGTTTATCTCGGTATATCTCTTGATAATGTGTGTGTTATGTATGTCATTTGTTGCAAGAGCCATGTTATAACGATGTAATATAAAGAATTTCGCTTCGTAACTGATCACTACTACGAATGGTAATTGTAAAAATGTTGAATGATTGGGGTTTAACGCCATTTTCAACACTAGTTCAGTCATGTCACGGCGGCCAGTTAATATACCAAACCAATATTCTCCACGACAGTCTGTGAAAGAAACTGGCTGCTTTTCCTCATATATACTGTTAGCCCATTCGTGGAAGACTTGTATCAAACATCAAAAAGAATTTTGGCCGAGATGGGGTTTTAACTCACAACCCTGGATTGACAGCTCCCTCGCTATCAACAGAGCTGTCGTGGCTCGGCATGCAATATTTTAAACTTTCATATCTCGTTTAATGATAAGGGTTATTTTACCTTTTTTATACCGAACGACTTGGTAAGCGAAAATGTGATTGGCTGGCGCAAAGGTTAATCTGAGACGACCTGTATGGGGCAGTTATTAGATATATATTCGAATGGGCGAAATTAATGGGATTGTGCTATGATAGTACCGCGTGTAAGCGAAAGCTAAGACCGCCTTGGGAGTGTTATGGTAGAACGTCCGCCTGGGGTGAAATGGAAGAAATGGTTTTACTGCCTTGGTGGTGTTATAGTAGAACGTCCGCCTCGGCAGAAATGGAAGTAATAGTTTTACCGCCTTGGTGGTGTTATGGTAGAACGTCCGCCTCGGCAGAAATGGAAGAAATGGTTTTACCTCCTTGCCACACGGGAGTATTGACTTGCTGGTGTCAGGATAAATGAACCAGTAGTACTGGTAACTTACCCATGAAACGCAGAGAATAACTGGGCACTTGTTGAAAGTGGTGTAAAACACCGGGAAAAATGAAAAACAATCGAACACGCTGGTTTTCAATGTTATTTCCACCGAATTATTGAATAGACTTGGAAACATTTTGAGATAATACTACATTGTTTATTATGAGCAGTTTCCCCTTTGCCAATGTTTTATCAAATAGTCACCCGCACATGGTTCGAAGGTGTTAACTCTTTCGGCGCAAAACACAATATTGAGATTTTCGCAATCAATTCAGATTCTGGTGAAGCGGCTCGTAACGAACTGTTTACGACCTGAAATCAGCATTTTGTTGCTGTTAAGTTATCAACATATTGCAGAACTCTTGTTAAATGAAAACAAAAAGATTTGCCCGGTAATGAAAGATTTAACTTTCAAAGCCCCGGTAGCTCAGACGTTTGATAAAAGTCATTTGTCTTTCACCAATGGGCTAACAGTCTATGTGGAAAAGCAGCCAATTGCTTGGAAACTATGTTGTGTGGAATACTGGTGTGAGCAAACCAGGAAACATATGAGTATGTGAACTGGCCACCGTGATATAACTGACAAATTATTGAAAACGGCGTTGAACCCCAATCAAACAATCAAAAACCTTTTTGTCGGACGTGGCATAATTTCCAGACATTATAATCAGATGTCAAAGGTTACACATTTCCCACATTGGCTGACGCATTTCGACGCACTGCAGTTTTTGAAAACATTGAGACAAAAAGGATAAATTGCTCAAAAGCAATTTCTGGTTCTTTTTTCTTTTGCCACATTGGTTTAAACTATTTTTATACCTTAATATCAAAAGATGTTCCATATGTTTAACTAGATGTTTTCAAAGTCGTCTGTTGCATATTTGTTCTATCTACTTAACAAATTATCTACTTTGGGGATTTTTTTGTTTATCAGATGGATCAGAAACAAACCTCGATTTACAAGCACAATAAAACCATTAACGTCAAATATATATGTGTCTGTTTATCTATGAACACTTCCAGCAATCTCATTTAACCCTTTCCATCATATAGACGCGTTCTGACGCCTCTGCAGCAAACGGCTCTTTGAAAACATAGTTTGACCCTATGTACATGTATCTAACTATTCATTTAAACCGGAACACTACACAATCACCGTTACTATAACTCATTTATTTATATTGGATTTCCCCCTGTTGATACCTAACGACTTTGTAGGCGACAGTTTGATTGGCTGACGCAAAGGTTAATCTTAGGCGACCTGTAATAGGCAGTCGTCAAAAGCAGCCAGTTGCTTGGGAAGATTGTTGTGTGGAGTACTGGTGTGAGAAAACCAGGAAATGCATGAGTAGGTGAACTGGCCGCCGTGATATAACTGAGAAATTGTTAAAAACGGCGTTAAACCCCAATCAATCAATCAATCAATCAATTAATATTTCGATCCCCGGTTGAATCATATCAAATAGTTCAAAAATGGTAGTAATGACCTACCACCCTACTTGGTTCTCGGATGTACGTTTTAGCTCAACTTAACTGTATTATCAATAGGCATAAAAACATGCATTTGGCCATTTACCAACAATTTAAAATGAAATATGACAAATACACACAGCAACAAACATACTCGTACATGTACAATCAAAATAGTAGTCAATACATATGAATACAAATTTAATATGAAAAAGGCAAAGCCTCATCACGAGCACAGCGTCTATAATGGGTCTAACCTGTTGGTATGTGACTACCATGATAAAGGAATCTGTTTCAAGCTGAGTTTCGGAACTGAGACCGCTGTTGTACACTATTCCTACTTTATCTGTTGGTGCAAAGTTAAATCTTCAACAATTTTAACATTCAATTCATCACATGAACATAATCAATACAGAAAGGTAAAAAAAACCAATAGTGAAAACAAGTTTTTCCTTCAATTTGGCTTAGTGACATAGTTTCTGGGTTAAAAGCATTGTTCAAAACATCCATTCTGCCAAAGTTTCAACATGCTAACATTAAAACAACAGCTGTCAGAGTGTTAGCAAGATTTTCCTTTAATTTGGATTAATGACCTTATATTTGACCCGACTTGACCAATATTTGAACTTGGCCTAGATATCAGTAATCATCAGGCGAACATTCTTACACAGTTTCAAGATGCTGAATCAAACCGTGAGGTCAAGCTGTTTACAAGATTTTTCTCAAATATTTTTATTTGGACCTCATTGTTGTTTTATCCAACATGACCTATAGTTTAGTCTAGATTTAACCAAAACACAAATTCTGACAAAATTTCAACATGTTAAAATAAAAAAAAATCAGCATTCAAAATGTCTGAGTGTTAACAAAATGTTCCTTCAATTTGGTCTAGTGACCTAGTTTTTGACCTACCATGACCCTTATTCTTACTAGGTCTAGATATTGTCAAGACAAACATTCTGACAAAGCCTCAAGCTGCTGAAGGCAAAGTGTGGTTTCTAGACTAACAAGATTTTCCTTCAATTTGGTGGAGTGACTTAGTTTATAACCCAACATGACCTAGTTTATGACCGAATATATTCAAACTTAGCCTAGATATCATCAAAACAGTTATTCTGAAAACATTTCAACATGCTTAAGTTTAAAATAAGGCATCCAGAGTGTTTTGAATATGTTCCTTCAAATTGACATTGAAATCTAGCTTTTCACCTCACAGGACCCAGTCTATAACTTGGCCAAGATTTGATGGAGATGATTTTCTGATAAACTTTCATTCATATTGGATGTTGTAAAATGTTGCCTGTAGATTGTTCACAAGGCAATTGTTGATGGCGTGTGACCGAAGGACATCACACAAAACCTGATCATAAAAAACACAAACTGTGCAATAAAACAAACAGGACTTCCTTTATATACTACATTTAATTAGATAAAACAAGCTTGATATGATTTTGATAAACTTATCCATTAATAAAGATTACCTTGTATGAATCCATTAGTATTATATGTAATCAGCTGAAGTTCCTCTCCTGTCCTCATCATAACAGCTGTAATTCCATCAGTAAATCGGTTTCTCTCAATATATTCCCTTGTTTGATGTTGATGCAGGAAGTTATATCCCACAGTCAAAGATGCATGCAATTTTCATTGTTTTGACAGACACCATTGACCAACGGGTATATCACTAACTGCCTATATGAACTTCCTCTCCCATTATCGCCATAACAGCTGTGAATCCATGATTGTACAGGTTGATCTCAATCCATTTACTGTTTTGATGTGTATGCAGGAAAGAATATAAACCCCACAGTCAAAGATGCATGATATTTTGATTGTATAGACAGGTACCAATGACCAAGGGGTATATCACTAACTGCTTATATGAATTTCTTCTCCAGTAATCGCTATCAGAACTGTTATTCCATGATTGTATGGGATGTTCTAAATCCATTCTGTTTTAAAATAAAACTTGATGCAGAATATGATTGACTGCTGTTTTAATAAATGACATCAGACAATAACTGCAAATAAAAGTGGCTTTATATAAAATAAAATGAGAATGAGATTACAAACACTATTTATACCTTTTTCCTTTTAAATAGCCTAATATTTAAAAAATAGACCAGAATTATATTAGTTATGTTGAAAAAACCAAGCTTTGGGTTCTACACCCAGTTTTGATATAGACCACTTTGTACCTCTGTGCAGTCTTATCTGGTTTATTCCTTTAAACCAATGACTTTAAACTTATCTTTGTTTACAATTGTGAAACAAGCTTTAATCTTATATTAATCACGCTCAATATTCCGGAGATACAACCAGTTCTCGCCCAATTTGTGCGGAAAATCCAAATCTTCAATGAATTCTGATTCAGATATTTGGAGCATATTTTTAAGAATTGGGTGGACTTTGACGATTCCGGTGTATTTTGGTATTTTTATACATTTTGCATTTGAGTATATTTGGGCAAAGATGCTTCTATAATTTTTGGGATAGGGGCGTCTCGCCACTATCCCATAGCGAAGCTGCTTTCGAAAAGTCGGATTAAAGCTGCAACCGCAGTCCACATGTGTATACCTACACCAAAATCGAGTTTTGATTGGTTATAATCTGCCTTTTCAACGATTTCATTGGTTCGACCGAATCACGAAACCCTCCGCTTGCATAAATTTATGAGACAAAATAGTTTCTATGAATGAAACACACTCTGAACTATGGTTGACCTCAATGTCAGTAGTGTGAGGTAACGTCGACCGTTCTGTGACCCCATTAGTTTACAACAGTCGACTTATAGAGAAATGTGCAAAGCACTGTAAATACAATTATTGAAAGGAGTTGAAACCATTGTGGCAAAAGTAGAAATTGCCTACGAAAAGCAATTTCCCCTTTTGTCACAATGTTTTCGATTGTCGTCTGCTGCACATGCGTCTGTAAGCGTCTGTAGGTGGAAAATAGTTACATCCTTCCCATGGAAGCGGAACCCTTTCCGTGATACTATAACAGTTCGAATATTTAAAAAATATTGTTGAAAATGGAGCTATTGCTGACAATGAGCAATTCCTCCTTTTCACACAATTCTTTCAAACACGTTTCAAATTAATTCTTTTCATATTTAAACGTTTTACTATGGACGTTCTTTCCCTCTTTCTCCCTTCCGGACACATTTTGAATAACATGCTAGAGATGAATGATTACGAGCAATTTTGCCTTACATCAAGGGGAAAAATATATAGTTGAAACCTTTGTGGAAAAAGAGGAAATGGGTCATGATAAACAATTCTGCAGCCGTCTGCTGCACATGCGTCGAAAAGCGACTGTAAGCGGGAAAGGGTTGAACCGTTCCCGTTATAGCTACTTAGTTACAAACAAATGTTGAAAGTATATTTACAAACGGAGCAATTGCTGACAATGAGCAATTCCTCCTTTTCAAACAATGCTTTGAAACATGAATCAATTTGTTTCTATAACCTAGATAACGAAAACATTTGTCTACAGTTATTATTTTAACCTTTGCCCCTTTTAGACACATTTGACTAACCTTAACAGATGAATGATAATCAACAAGTTTGTCTTTTTCCACAATGTTTTCATCACTATTCAAAATCATACTTTTATTAATTCAGGTCAATAGTTATGCCTTAGTTCAATGTTGTTTGCTGTATATTTAGTCTATGTGGTCAAGGTTAAGGAATACTGTAAACAAACTTGTTACAACATAATTCGTCCAAAGAGAGAGGTCCTACTGTGTATACATGCCATGAAATAATGTTACAAACGGTCTCACCGCTACTGGGGAATTGTTGGTAAAACAGGTCGCGTTTTGTGTTGAATATTCTCATGTGTCGCTGTATGTAGACCCTACTAGGAAATAGAAATTAAATCTACAAATTATAGATAAGTTAATTTCAACATTGATTGATTGGGGTTTAACGCCGTTTTTAACATTTCTTCAGTCATATCACGGCGGCCAGTTCACCTACAAATGTATTTCCTGGTTTTCTCAAACCAGTACTCCTCACAACAATCTTCCCAAGCAACTGGCTGCGTTTCCACATAGACTTAGCCCATTGGTGAAAGACGAATGACGCATGTCGCATTGACTTTTGTCAAACGTCGGAAAGAAATTTGGCCGAATTTGTCAACACATCCGAGTTATAACCGCAAGGTCATTATTTATTTTATAATTGAGAAGCTTCTAGCGATTTTGGGACTAAAATTATAATGTATATGCATTTGCGTTAATTTAAGACTCAACGTTCATCAACGTGTAATATAGTCCTAGATGTATCTGTTGACAAATTAACTAGAAATGTAGTCTAAATAGGTTTTTGAAAATTAACCTTGACGGTCCGGTCCCGTTTCGGAGATACAATTAAATTGCAAAATACTTTACAAATACCATAATCTAAGCTGACGTGTTTTGACGCATCGGACCAGTCTTCTGTAATCAATACTTTATGAGTTGTCTCCGTCTGTAGGTATAGCTTGGAGGTATAATCCGGCGTCCGGCCGGCTGTCTGCCTGAATGTGCATTCGTCCGTCCGTCATGGATTGCATGTATTGGTTAACACGTTGTTTCTGTATGGCAGATTTATTTCAAAGTGGTCACAATTATACCCGTGTGATCAGGAGAACGGCAAAGTACTAGGTACATAACTCTGGTCTGTTTTTTCAGTTATCTCCATTTTTCCTTATTTAGTTCAGCGATTGTCTCAATTAACTTTCATTGTATCAATTTCAAACTTGGTTTGTAGGTAACTTATGACCTACAGATTTGCAGTGCACCATAACCATAAATTTAGCATGCTGCGTTTGGAGTGTGTATATTTTTGTCTTTCAATGTTCTCACTTATTATATGCAACACATGCGTTCCGTGAAATTCCCTTTTTCGTTAATGAGTGCTTCCCCAAGCTTTGTACTTCGTCAAATCTAATCTGTTTTTTAGGTGTAAACTCAATTATTTCATTTCTTCGGTTATTGTTTCAATATATGTCCAATATATCAATTTAAGACTTGGTGTATAGGAAACTCAGAGCTGCAATTGTGCAGTGCAAAAGAAACATAACTCTATCATGCTTTCGATCGTCTTTCATTTATCAGCATGATTACAATATACATTGTGGATCTTTAGTGATTTCTGAACTAGAAATATTTTAATTAAGGGTAGCTGCTCGGTTTTTTTTGGTCAATCTTTTGTCCTTCGATATTTTGTTTATACAAGAAAAGGGTAAAACTTTGACAAATGAGGTATATGTTATTGGCAGGCAAAATGTGTTGCTTCAAACATTTTTGGTTTGGTTTGTTTAAAGGTCATTGTTTCATTGTTTCAACAATGTTTGTCCATATGATCTATGCCATATGTTTTCAACTTACATATGCCCCCTATACCATCAGCGCTTTCAGCGCTTTGATTTGAAAAGGGACCAATTCCCCACTTGTGTTCAGAAAAAGTAGCCATTGACGGGTTTATACAGATATTGTTGACAATCAAACATAAATCAACATTTTAATTGACATATTATGATTATTATAATTACTGATGATACAGATGAAACTTACATTTGTGTTTATCTTATGAAGATGACATTTGACCTTACAGCATATGATGTTTGAAAGCATTGTGAAAACAGATCAAATTGTTGACAATATGCAATTATACTTCTCACAATGTTTTTGAATAAAAATCAATTGTGCATTTTCCAATTCTTAAGATTTAACTGTTTTGCAAGATGTTTTTATACTTACTTGAATGATGTTTAGCTGCAGGGTGGATTCTTTTAAAGCATCGCAGTGGTCCTGACGGCTTCCAGAATTCTCAACCCCAATTTCCTAAGAATAGTCGACCCCAATTTAAAACCCAGTTTATATAGGTGTGAATGGATGATGGTTATTTTGTTGTATAATCACTACATTTAGATAAGGATTTATGTAATAATGATGTATGTTTTAACATTGTTATAAATTATCCTATATCATAGTTTTCAAAGTATTCTTAAGATTTGAAGTATTGTTTGATAAAGGACATTTCCTCCTTTTCTCACAATCTTCCTAATTCATTAATATAACTATACCTTAGCCAGAAGTCAACCTGTCATGTACATATTCTCCTTTTCTCACCAACTGTTTTCAAAGTCGTCTGCAGCAGATTAACTATTTAGAACACATCAAGATCATTTAAATAATCAATCAACAGCTAGGTAAGTAAGTATCAATAATCAGTCTTTTGTTTATGACACTTGTACATTCTCACCTATATAAACCGATAATGAGGTCGAGATTTCTGGCTACCGTCCTGACATGCAATGTGCCTTGTTAAGATTCATTTTTGATTATCACATCCTTTTATGAATTGCAAAAACATTTTTTTTAAATTTTGTTCAGAACTCACAACACAAGGCATGCCCATATAAATCCGTCTCGGCCACGGATATGTTACAGTGTCTCCAGTCAAGTCTTTTAGAAACTTGTTCAAACTTCCTTTTTTTGGACACCCGATATGTCTCTTGAATACACTGGGGACGTTTCTTCTTGGGTTCTTTTAGTCTAAAAAGCTGTTAGTTTTTTAACTTCCTGGAGACTTAACCAGTACTTAACCAGTACTCGCGCCGCTTGTGTGGAAAAATCCCAAAGTCAGGACCCGCTCATCACGGGCCTCTTCACTTACCAAGGGAACGTCATGATGTCAGGACCCGCTCATCACGGGCCTCTTCACTTACCAAGGGACCGTCATGATGTCAGGACCCGCTCATCACGGGCCTCTTCACTTACCAAGGGAACGTCATGATGTCAGGACCCGCTCATCACGGGCCTGTTTACTTACCAAGGGAACGTCATGATGTCAGGACCCGCTCATCACGGGCCTGTTTACTTACCAAGGGACCGTCATGATGTCAGGACCCGCTCATCACGGGCCTCTTCACTTACCAAGGGACCGTCATGATGTCAGGACCCGCTCATCACGGGCCTGTTTACTTACCAAGGGAACGTCATGATGTCAGGACCCGCTCATCACGGGCCTGTTTACTTACCAAGGGACCGTCATGATGTCAGGACCCGCTCATCACGGGCCTGTTTACTTACCAAGGGAACGTCATGATGTCAGGACCCGCTCATCACGGGCCTGTTTACTTACCAAGGGACCGTCATGATGTCAGGACCCGCTCATCACGGGCCTCTTCACTTACCAAGGGACCGTCATGATGTCAGGACCCGCTCATCACGGGCCTGTTTACTTACCAAGGGACCGTCATGATGTCAGGACCCGCTCATCACGGGCCTGTTTACTTACCAAGGGACCGTCATGATGTCAGGACCCGCTCATCACGGGCCTGTTTACTTACCAAGGGAACGTCATGATGTCAGGACCCGCTCATCACGGGCCTGTTTACTTACCAAGGGACCGTCATGATGTCAGGACCCGCTCATCACGGGCCTGTTTACTTACCAAGGGAACGTCATGATGTCAGGACCCGCTCATCACGGGCCTGTTTACTTACCAAGGGACCGTCATGATGTCAGGACCCGCTCATCACGGGCCTCTTCACTTACCAAGGGACCGTCATGATGTCAGGACCCGCTCATCACGGGCCTCTTCACTTACCAAGGGAACGTCATGATGTCAGGACCCGCTCATCACGGGCCTCTTCACTTACCAAGGGACCGTCATGATGTCAGGACCCGCTCATCACGGGCCTCTTCACTTACCAAGGGAACGTCATGATGTCAGGACCCGCTCATCACGGGCCTCTTCACTTACCAAGGGAACGTTATGATGTCAGGACCCACTCATCACGGGCCTCTTCACTTACCAAGGGAACGTCATGATGTCAGGACCCGCTCATCACGGGCCTCTTCACTTACCAAGGGAACGTCATGATGTCAGGACCCGCTCATCACGGGCCTCTTCACTTACCAAGGGACCGTCATGATGTCAGGACCCGCTCATCACGGGCCTGTTTACTTACCAAGGGAACGTCATGATGTCAGGACCCGCTCATCACGGGCATGTTCACTTACCAAGGGACCGTCATGATGTCAGGACCCGCTCATCACGGGCCTCTTCACTTACCAAGGGAACGTCATGATGTAAATGAAAGAGTGTTGAAAGCGGCGTCAAACCCTATTACATAGAGTTTAATTAACATTGTTTTCATGATACGGGATTTAAATCCCAAGTGGTAGAGATTCTTGCGATATAAAAACGAGGGCGCCACAGCGCACGAGTTTTTATATCGCAATAATCTCTTTTACGAGGGATTTAATTCCCAAATCATGAAAACAATGTTAATTAAACTATATATTATATAGGGATGGCAACGATTAATCGGTTACCCGGTTAACCGTATGTTTACCGATTAATCGGTTAGTACTTTAGGTAACCGAGTACTCGGAAGAAAGAATAAAATATATACTCAGTTGTGTTTCACCTTTTGTTCTTTTCAATTTGTCACACGTATCTGACATGAGAGGTTAATTATGCACACCACGATCGGCCAGTGTTTACATTACTGCGATAACAGCCTCACTCGATTTTATTGATGATTGTTTGTTTGTGTAGTGTAAATCGAATAATTGTCAATTAAAGGACGTTTTGTTTTAAAAAAAACCTTTGACGTCTAATAAAGGCAGTAGGAAATTATAAGATAATGACTTACTAATTATGTTCGGCGTTTGTTTTGATAATACAACTAATTGGAGTGAGTGTGATATATTTGAATTGTTGTTTTTGTAAATTATTATTTACCAACACGATTAGAAGATTTAAAGAATAATTTGAAGTTCGTAACAAATGTGCCCCTGAATTGGTATTTAAAGATATGCAGTTATGTACCTCTTTCATTCGACATATTATAACTCGTATAACAGTCACTTCGTTAAAAAAGATCTACATAATATATTGCCATAATGCCTATCAGAAAGGGCGTACCCAGCTGTCAATCTTTTAATATGGTGGAAAGATCACGAAGTGAAATATCCAAAGATCACCCTCATCGCGAAGAAAACTCTAGCCGTCCCTGCCACGTCCGTTTCTTCGGAGAGTCTTTTCAGCCGCAAGACTGTAAGTTAATAATCGCAGAAACCGTTTGTCATGTGACCTAGCTAGCTAGTGGACAAAATCATTTTTTTGAATAAGAACATGTGCCAGTATGTTGAACTTGGATGTGAATGAATTAGAATATAGAACAAAGTCATTTAGTGTTAACTAGTTGTTTATTCATTACTACATGTTATTCATTTTACACTAGACTACTACAATGAATGTATCAACAATTGCATGATTATTATAAAATAAAAATAAACAAATATTACCGTTTGTGTTAAAGTTCGCGGTAAAACTAATAGTCCGACATGAATGAAAACGTTCCGATAACGACGTTTTAGTCTGATTTATACATGACCGGGAAATGCGAGTTAAAACGACAACAACAATAACAGTGGATATTTATTGTCTATGAATCTATACGGTTAACCGGGTAACCGGTTACAAATTTGTACGAGTAACCGGTTAGTAATATCGGTAACCGTTGCCATCCCTAATATTATATACTCGGCCATAATTTTCGTTTTTGGGATAGGGGCGTTTCGCCACTATCTCATAGCGAAGCTGCTTTCGGAAAGTCGGATTAAAGCTGCAACCGCAGTCCACATGTGTATACCTACACCAAAATCGAGTTTTGATTGGTTATAATCTGCCTTTTCAACGATTTCATTGGTTCGACCGAATCACAAAACCCTCCGCTTGCATAAATTTATGAGACAAAATAGTTTCTATGAATGAAACTCACTCTGAACTATGGTTGACCTAAATGTCAGTAGTGTGAGGTAACGTCGACCGTTCTGTGACCCCATTAGTTTACAACAGTCGACTTATAGAGAAATGTGCAAAGCACTGCAAATACAATTATTGAAAGGAGTTGAAACCATTGTGGCAAAAGTAGAAATTGCCTACGAAAAGCAATTTCCCCTTTTGTCACAATGTTTTCGATTGTCGTCTGCTGCACATGCGTCTGTAAGCGTCTGTAGGCGGAAAATGATTACATCCTTCCCATGGAAGCGGAACCCTTTTCGTGATACTATAACAGTTCGAATATTTAAAAAATATTGTTGAAAATGGAGCTATTGCTGACAATGAGCAATTCCTCCTTTTCACACAATGCTTTCAAACACGTTTCAAATTAATTCTTTTCATATTTAAACGTTTTACTATGGACGTTCTTTCCCTCTTTCTCCCTTCCGGACACATTTTGAATAACATGCTAGAGATGAATGATTACGAGCAATTTTGCCTTACATCAAGGGGAAAAATATATAGTTGAAACCTTTGTGGAAAAAGAGGAAATAGGTCATGATAAACAATTCTGCAGCCGTCTGCTGCACATGCGTCAAAAAGCGACTGTAAGCGGGAAAGGGTTGAACCGTTCCCGTTATAGCTACTTAGTTACAAACAAATGTTGAAAGTATATTTGCAAACGGAGCAATTGCTGACAATGAGCAATTCCTCCTTTTCAAACAATGCTTTGAAACATGAATCAATTTGTTTCTATAACCTAGATAACGAAAACATTTGTATACAGTTATTATTTTAACCTTTGCCCCTTTTAGACACATTTGACTAACCTTAACAGATGAATGATAATCAACAAGTTTGTCTTTTTCCACAATGTTTTCATCACTATTCAAAATCATATCATTAGTCGCCGGGCAGAAGCCCGCGACTTCTATTTTTAATAGGTTTTCGGAAATCACATGGGAGGAGGGATTATTATTAGAAAGAAACACATTTAGATGTCTTGAACATATTACAATTGTGTTTGTTTAAAAACACTAAGTAATGACACATCTAAAATGAAATAAATATTCCGATGTTTTAGGTATTTTCAGTTTCTTTATTTTGACTCGCATTTATGTTTTGTTGTTTTATTTACGAAGATAAAACAGTCCCTATTAGCTAGACTGGTATACTTTATTTTTACACTATATACTACATGTACTCAAAAGGCGATAACTACAAACCTTTACGTCGCAGTCTAATTTGTTTACATACGCGCACCTGCTTGAAGCGTGACTCGCGAATACCAACTGCGTAGATCAATCTCCTTTGCAGAGAGCCGTCTCTTTACACTCACTTACAAATAGTAAATTTTAATAGAAAAATTACTTTGAACGAACACTCTCTGCCTATAAAGAGAGTTTCAAGAACGACACCTCTGCGAATAAGAAAGAATCGGGTCTTTCGTACAAAATTATTTCGTCCTTGACAATTTTAAATGTGTCATTTAATTCCCTAAAGGCATATTGCTTCCGATCTGCATATTGTTATGCATTGCATTGACACAAGGGCGCTCATCATAATATAATTTTAAAACATGAGTAGTTTTGTTATTTTCATTATAAAAAAGGAAGGAAAGAATTAAAATAAATTAACATGTTGTAGGGCTCAGTTTATGTTCGAAATTAAGTTTAAATTATACAACAATTTCAATGAGATTTAACTGTTTAGTTGATATTATATTTCGAATGTGGTCTAATTTATAAATATTGGACTACATTTCAACATTTGTTAAAGTATGATATAATTAGGATGCCAAGCTAATATCATTTTGAGAAAAAGAGAAAACTCAGCGATTTAACCCTTAACTCATTGTTTTAAAAGTATATTGTTGCAAAGGTGTCCACTGTTGACTTTAATAGAGGAAAGGTAAAATGATGTGCTATTGCATGCAAATCCTAAATTGTCTGTTTTGTGGTTTTATTAAAAAATAATAAAATTCAAATATTCTGACAAACATCTTGAAAAGTGTATGTGGAATTCACAAATCTTATAATTATTCCTTAATGAAAGCACTGTATACATACTAAGACTAATGATTGGCAAGATTTCTCATTTCCATTTCTGTTTATGATCAATAATTAGTTGGTTGTGTGTCTAGTCAACCTACTTTGGAATGGAGATTGATCATAAACAATGAAAGGCTTCAATTATCATTCACTTCGTTGACAGAACAATGTAAGTTATGATACATTTTCACTTGACCCCACCCCTGATGTTCCAATATGCCCCTCAGTTGATAACTGTTTATTCAACTACTATAATGTTAGTGTTATGCATAACTGCACTATGGATATCCGGCGACATTGATGCATTGCATCAACTTTCTCTTGTACTTTTATTAATTCAGGTCAATAGTTATGCCTTAGTTCAATGTTGTTTGCTGTATATTTAGTCTATGTGGTCAAGGTTAAGGAATACTGTAAACAAACTTGTTACAACATAATTCGTCCAAAGAGAGAGGTCCTACTGTGTATACATGCCATGAAATAATGTTACAAACGGTCTCACCGCTACTGGGGAATTGTTGGTAAAACAGGTCGCGTTTTGTGTTGAATATTCTCATGTGTCGCTGTATGTAGACCCTACTAGGAAATAGAAATTAAATCTACAAATTATAGATAAGTTAATTTCAACATTGATTGATTGGGGTTTAACGCCGTTTTTAACATTTCTTCAGTCATATCACGGCGGCCAGTTCACCTACAAATGTATTTCCTGGTTTTCTCAAACCAGTACTCCTCACAACAATCTTCCCAAGCAACTGGCTGCGTTTCCACATAGACTTAGCCATTGGTGAAAGACGAATGACGCATGTCGCATTGACTTTTGTCAAACGTCGGAAAGAAATTTGGCCGAATTTGTCAACACATCCGAGTTATAACCGCAAGGTCATTATTTATTTTATTATTGAGAAGCTTCTAGCGATTTTGGGACTAAAATTATAATGTATATGCATTTGCGTTAATTTAAGACTCAACGTTCATCAACGTGTAATATAGTCCTAGATGTATCTGTTGACAAATAAACTAGAAATGTAGTCTAAATAGGTTTTTGAAAATTAACCTTGACGGTCCGGTCCCGTTTCGGAGATACAATTAAATTGCAAATACTTTACAAATACCATAATCTAAGCTGACGTGTTTTGACGCATCGAACCAGTCTTCTGTAATCAATACTTGAGTTGTCTCCGTCTGTAAAGCTTGGAGGTATAATCCGGCGTCCGGCCGGCTGTCTGCCTGAATGTGCATTCGTCCGTCCGTCATGGATTGCATGTATTGGTTAACACGTTGTTTCTGTATGGCAGATTTATTTCAAAGTGGTCACAATTATACCCGTGTGATCAGGAGAACGGCAAAGTACTAGGTACATAACTCTGGTCTGTTTTTTCAGTTATCTCCATTTTTCCTTATTTAGTTCAGCGATTGTCTCAATTAACTTTCATTGTATCAATTTCAAACTTGGTTTGTATGTAACTTATGACCTACAGATTTGCAGTGCACCATTACCATAAATTTAGCATGCTGCGTTTGGAGTGTGTATATTTTTGTCTTTCAATGTTCTCCCTTATTATATGCAACACATGCGTTCCGTGAAATTCCCTTTTTCGTTAATGAGTGCTTCCCCAAGATTTGTACTTCGTCAAATCTAATCTGTTCTTTAGGTGTAAACTCAATGTTTTCATTTCTTCGGTTATTGTCTCAATATATGTCCAATATATCAATTTAAGACTTGGTGTATAGGAAACTCAGAGCTGCAATTGTGCAGTGCAAAAGAAACATAACTCTATCATGCTTTCGATCGTCTTTCATTTATCAGCATGATTACAATATACATTGTGGATCTTTAGTGATTTCTGAACTAGAAATATTTTAATTAAGGGTAGGTGCTCGGGTTTTTTTTGTCAATCTTTTGTCCTTCGATATTTTGTTTATACAAGAAAAGGGTAAAACTTTGACAAATGAGGTATATGTTATTGGCAGGCAATATGTGTTGCTTCAAACATTTTTGGTTTGGTTTGTTTAAAGGTCATTGTTTCATTGTTTCAACAATGTTTGTCCATATGATCTATGCCATATGTTTTCAATTTACATATGCCCCCTATACCATCAGCGCTTTGATTAAACGACAATACCCCTGTGCAGCTCATTTATTTTAGATCAGAAGTGGAGAGATCTAAATGACGTAATCTGCCAGTTTTGACGTCACAACGTGCGCACCGACAAATGTGTACATTGATTGAAATAAATGTGTCATGTCGATTCAAGCTCTTATTTGAGGATTTAAAAGTGCAATAGTGGATTATTTAACTGTTCATCATGGAAATTAAGTGTTAAGTATTGAAAACGGAGCTTAAAAGTGTTTAACGATGAGTTTATTTTTGTCTTGAGGCGTTTATCAATTGCAGCAAAGAAATATTTTCTTGCTGCATATAAACACGTTTTCGTGTAAACAATTGGAATAACTGAAGGCATATATACATAAGTTGTTAAGAGTTTTATTAATGATAATCTGATAATTTAGTGCAGTTCTTTTTATATAGAATAATAACATTTGGAAGCTGCGAGTTTGAACTGGATTCTATAACCATAAATCGTAATGTGACTGTGAGTTAAATTAATTGCCGTGTTGAAAGCGGAGTGTTTACATATTGGCACAAGTTTTGACATTCTAGTCACTGTCTGAGTCACTCAGTGGCATAATGCGCCTACATTTCATCCTTGGAGAGCATGGTGCTTCAACAGATGGTGGACTGGTGTAAAAGTTGAAGGTCCCTCCATTGAGTGTTGTTGATCCATGGAAAATGGAGGAGCTTGATGCCATAGCCTGTTTCTGGTGGTAAGTTTTGTTTACACATTGTGATTGTTGTATCCTCGAGCATCCGTAATTCTTGAGTGTAAGGCTTCAAAGACAAAATATGCAGAAGGCTTAGTGAATGATACGAAATGTCATGTCTTATCTGAAAGATTTATTTATTTCCGCTAAGTTTCGGACAAAAATTCCTTTGAAAACTAATAATTCACAAAAAAAAAAAATCTTGTATACACATGTGTTCAACAAGTGTTATCCTATTTTCGTGACGTCATTATTTTGTCACTTTGCAGTTTCCATAAAGGCAACACACACACAAAAAAAGGGGGCATTAGGTCATAACATGTTGAAAAATAAAAAAAAATGAAGCAATTAAAGATTTTATATAGTTTAAACCAATTAATTTGAAATTATCCTTAATTTAAATATGAACTGTTTTTTTTTAATTACTCAACTTTGAAGCCTTACACTCACGAATTACGGATGCTCGAGGATATAACACTGGTATGATAAACCTTTTGTTTACATGTCTACTGGTATGATAAACTTATATATTATATACTGAATGATAAAATATAGAGATTTCCCAACTTGAGAAAACCTATAACATGCTTTTTGTCTACTGAGCAATATCGCCTAGTGTGCGATATAGCTCAGTAGCCGGATTTTCGTAACTACTTTTTTTTAAATCTCTTTTAAACGCTTTTAAGCTCCGTTTATACTACTTAACACTTTATTTCCATGATGAACCGTTAAATAATCCACAATTGCACTTTTAAATCCGCAAATAAAAGCTTGAATCGACGTGACACAAGTTTATTTCAATCAATGTACACATTGTCGGTGACGTCACGTATATATATATATAGTGACGTCACTGAAAACTGGCAGATTATGTCATTCAGATCTCTCCACTTCTGAGCTAAAAATAAATGAGCTGCACAGGGGTATTGTCGTTTTAAAACGAAAATTATCGACGAGTATATAATATATAGTTTAATAAACATTGTTTTCATGATTTGGGAATTAAATCCCTCGTGAAAGAGATTCTTGCATATAAAAACTTGTGCGCTATGGCGCACTCGTTTTTATATCGCAAGAATCTCTTCCACTTGGGATTTAATTCCCGTATCATGAAAACAATGTTAATTAAACTCTATATAGTGACGTCACTCCAAAACTGGCAGATTACGTCATTCAGATCTCTCCACTTCTGAGCTGAAAATAAATGAGCTGCACAGGGGTATTGTCGTTTAAAAACGAAAATGATCGCCGAGTATATAATATATAGTTTAATAAACATTGTTTTCATGATTTGGTAATTAAATCCCTCGTGAAAGAGATTCTTGCATATAAAAACTCGGGCGCACTCGTTTTTATCTTAAATCCCGTATCATGAAAACAATGTTAATTAAACTCTATATCTTTATCAGTCTACTTATTTTTAGAAATGACGTAATCGCTGGAACTACTTTTCTGAAATATAAATCAGCCATTCCTCTGAAAACTAATTGTTTTGTCTGCGAAAAGTATCGACTTAGATCACCCTAAGCATGCCGCGCAGGCTAAACCGGACAGACACGTTTCGACTCCTGTGGATTTTCTGTTTCAGTCGGAACTCTTTAGCTTCCGTATGACGTGTGTAAACAATATAATTCAGCGCGTATTTGTGCACGCGCGTGACGTCATTCTATTTTAGGTGACGTAATTTATGAATGGGCTTTTGTTATTGTGAATGCTATTTCTTAAAACTAGTGAAAATGAGTGTAGATTTACCTGAAAACAGAATTTTACATGCAAGATAAATAGAATATTACGTCCCTGACATTCGACATAAACTTTATCAGACTCGGCTGTGAGAAAGGATAATTGTCTCGCCAATTATCAATTCTCCCAACCTCGTCAGATAAAGTTCATATCGAGCGTCAGGGACATAGAGAATATTATGTCCCTGACGTAAGATATGGCACACTCACACACACAAGAAGAAGAAGAAAAAGTTAAAGCTCGTCTATAAACATGTTGATTTACCACAATTACAACGTGCCTTTTTGTTGATTATATGAAAGTTAGACTGAGTCTAGTGAAAAGTCCCTTTTCGTATGATCTTCAATATTTCATCACATAACCACATAACATTAACCCTTCCCCCATACAACAAATTTGCAGCCGACGTCTTTGAGATCATCAAGGCATATCGACGGTAGATCTCTTTAAGTGAAAGCATAATTATTGAATAGAGATGAAACAATTGTGGCAAAACGAGACATTGCTCATTATGAGCAATTTTTCCATTTGCCACAATGTTCTCGAAAGTCGTCTGCAACAGTGGCGTTTAAAAATGCGTCTGTAGATCGGAAAGGGTTGAACAGCGAGTCTTCTATGTGTTTTTATGAACTGTGGGGGTCTCCGTTTGGCTTAGACTGTAACAATTACAATATTGTATTATTACAATTGCAACGTTGAATGACTTCAATATCTCTTTCTATGCTAGCTGCCCATTACTGAACATGATTTGTTCCTGGTTCGGAGAGATGTCTTGATCTGCTTCGTAGCATTTAAATACTGTGTATGTTTGTTGTTATCCCCCGCCTATGAAATAGGGAGGGGGGTATTGAAATGGCGTTGTCCGTCCGTCCGTCCTTCCTTCCTTCCGTCCTTCCGTCCGTCCGTCCGTCACCTGCATTTTCTCAGTAACTAGCGGGTAGAATTTCATGAAACTTAAAATAAATATGAACCACTATACTGGGATGATGCCCGTTCATTTTTCATTTGGATAAGTCAATTTTTCTTAGAGTTATTTCCCTTGATTTATTAAAAAATAATCGTTCGCAGCCGTTTCTCAGTAACTAGCGGCTAGAATTTGATGAAACTTGAATGTAATATTAACCAACTTCCTGCCATTATTCCCCTCCAACTCCTTTTTGGATTCCTTATTTTTATGCCCCCCCGGAATCTCCGATTCGGGGGGCATATAGTTTTTGGCCTGTCTGTTGGTTTGCACGTCTGTCTCTCTGTCTGTCTGCACAAAAAAAACTTTAACCTTGACCACTACTTTTGAACCATAACAGGTACGGCTACCATATTTCACATGTGTATTCCTTGTGACATTACCTTTCTGTCAGTACCAAAATGTTTGACCTTGCGACCTTGACCTTTGACCTAGATGTTGCCATTCTCGAAAAAAACTTTAACCTTGGCCATTACTTTTGAACCATAACAGGTACGGCTACCATATTTCTTATGTGTATTCCTTGTGACATGACCTTTCTGTCAGTACCAACATTTTTGACCTTGCGACCTTTGACCTAGATGTAGTTTTTGGCCTGTCTGCACGATTTTTTTTTTTAACCTTGACCACTACTTTTGAACCATAACAGGTACGGCTACCATATTTCACATGTGTATTCCTTGTGACATTACCTTTCTGTCAGTACCAAAATGTTTGACTTGCGACCTTGACCTTTGACCTAGATGTTGCCATTCTCGAAAAAAACTTTAACCTTGGCCATTACTTTTGAACCATAACAGGTACGGCTACCATATTTCACATGTGTATTCCTTGTGACATGACCTTTCTGTCAGTACCAACATTTTTGACCTTGCGACCTTGACCACCTTTGACCTAGATGTTGCCATTCTCGAAAAAAACTTTAACCTTGGCCATTACTTTTGAACCATAACAGGTACGGCTACCATATTTCACATGTGTATTCCTTGTGACATGACCTTTCTGTCAGTACCAACATATTTGACCTTGCGACCTTGACCTTTGACCTAGATGTTGCCATTCTCGAAAAAAACTTTAACCTTGGCCATTACTTTTGAACCATAACAGATACGGCTACCATATTTCACATGTGTATTCCTTGTGACATGACCTTTCTGTCAGTACCAACATTTTTTACCTTTGACCTAGATGTTGCCATTCTCAATTTTTTGTTTAACCTTCCCCACTTCTTTTGAACCATAACAGGTAAGGCTACCATATTTCACATGTGTATTCCTTGTGACATGACCTTTCTGTCAGTACCAACATTTTTGACCTGGCGACCTTGACCTTTGACCTAGATGTTGCCATTGGGGGGCATCAGTGTTTCACAAACACATCTTGTTTTTTAGAGTTACTGCCCCTGATTTATTATAAAATCCACGCCTACAGTTATTTCTCAGTAACTAGCTGCTAGAATTTGATGAAACTTGAATGTGATATGAACCAACATCCTGCAATGAACTTCTGAATAAATATGGTATCAAATCATTTACATTTATTATAACACTGTCTGATACATAATTATCCATGCATTTTAGCTCCACTTTAAGAAGAGTAAAGATATCTATTGTATTTGTGTCACTGTTGGTTTAAGAAGCAAAACCTAGTACTCACATTTTTCCTGTGTTATTTAAGAAATAACAAATGACACCCTTTTAGTTTTGTAATATTGATTATTAACCCTTTCACCGCATAAATACTCTGTTGAAAATAGTGCAGTTCCAGATAAGACGCCGCTTTTAAAGGTGGCGTCTTATCTTGGACTGCACTATTTTGCAATAATTGATGTTCCCGAGTAAGCAGTTTCGGAAAATACAGTTTTATTTAATCGTCCCTCTGATTTATTTCGTTAAAATATTTTATCATAAAGTAATCCCAGTCGATAAACCAGTGTCATAACTTTATTCTTTCCCCTTGATCTTGTGTGAAGAAGTTGAAATTTAAAGGTCAATTGCACATAACATAAAGACCTTCATGCACAAACAAGCCATCAATTACAAACAAGCCATCGTTGGCGGGGGATATCTTTTCACTGAAAATGCTTGTTTGTACAGGAATCAGCTGTGGTCGAGTGGTTAGCGTCGGTGTCCCGGGTTCGATCCCCAGTCGCGGCACCTCGGTCATGGTGGGGTGACCTTGGGCAAGGCACATTTTCTAGCCTACTACTGGTTTGTTTACCCAGGGATCATGAATAAGTGAACTGTCGCCGTGATATAACTGAAATATTGTTGAAAGCGGCGTAAAACCCAAATAAATAAATTGTTGTTTTGTACATTATTGTTTGTAACTTACTATAGGCACATCTACCTGAACGTAATAACATTTATTACATGCCTGTACATTTTCCGGTGGAAATACATACCGATTGACATGCGCAAATACACCACGACAGATTAAAATTCCGTATCTATATGCGGTGTAAATACAAGATTGTGAAATACAGGATTGTGACGTCAGACAGTGCAGGGACTACTATCAACGAGGTTCCCGTTTTTGGGATAGGGGCGTTTCGCGCCTATCCCATACTCATGCTGCTTTCGAAAAGTCGGATTAAAGCTGCAACCACAGTCCACATGTGTATACCTACACCAGAATCGAGTTTTGATTGGTTATAATCTGCCTTTTCAACGATTTCATTGGTTCGACCGAATCACGAAAAACCATCCGCTTGCATTAATTAAATAGACAAAATAGTTCAAACGAGTAAAACACACTCTGAACTATGATTGACCTTAATGTCAGTGGTGTAAGGTAACGTCGACCGTGCTGTGATCCCATTAGTTTACATCAGTCGACTTACATAGAGAAATGTGCAAATCTGTCATTTTTATTTACGGTGACTGTAAATAAAATTATTGAAAGGAGTTGAAACCATTGTGGCAAAAGTATAAATTGCCTACGATAAGCAATTTCTCCTTTTGTCACAATGTTTCCGATTGTCGTCTGCTGCACATGCGTCTGTAAGCGGGAAATGGTTACATCCTCCCCATGGAAGCGGAACCCTTTCCGTGATGATATATTGAAATATTGTTGAAAATGGAGCTATTGCTGACAATGAACAATTTCTCCTTTTCACACAATGCTTTCAAACACGTTTCAAATTAATTCTTTTCATATTTAAACGTTTTACTGTGGACATTCTTTTACTCTATCTCCTTTCCGGACACATTTTGAATAACATGCTAGAGATTAATGATAACGAGCAATTTCGCCTTACATCAAGAGGAAAAATATATAGTTTATTTATAGCTTTGTGGAAAAAGAGGAAATGGGTCACGAATAACCATTCTGCAGCCGTCTGCTGCACATGCGTCGAAAAGCGACTTTAAACGGGAAAGGATTGAACCGTTTTCTTTATAGCTACTTAGTTACATACGAATGTTGAAAGTATATTTGCCTACGGAGCAACTGCTGACAATGAGCAATTCCTCCTTTCCAAACAATGCTTTGAAACATGAATCAATTTTTTTCTATAACCTAGATAACGAAAATATTTGTCTACAGTTATTATTTTAGACACATTTGACTAACCTTAACAGATAAATGATAATCGGCAAGTTTGTCTTTTTCCACAATGTTTTAATTACTATTCAAAATAATACTTTCAGGCTAAGTTAAATGTTGTTTGCTGTATATTTAGTATACGTGGTCAAGGGTAAGGACTTGTTATTACATAATCCGTCCAAAGAGAGAGGTCCTACTGTGTATACATGCCATGAAAGAATGGTACTAACGGTCTCACCGCTACTGGAAAATTGTCGGTAAAACAGGTCGCGTGTTGTGTTGAATATTCTCACGTGTCGCTGTATGTCGACCCAACTAGGACATATGAATTAAATCTACAAATTAGAGATAAGATTTCAACACTGATTGATTGTGGTTCAAGGCCGTTTTTACCATTTTCTACGTTATATCACGGCGGCCAGTTCATATACAAATGTGTTTCCTTGTTTTCTCACACCAGTACTCCACACAACAATCTTCCCAACCAACTGGGTTCTTTTTCACATAGCCCATTTGTGAAAGACGAATGACGCATGTCGCATTGACTTATGTCAAACATCGGAAAGAAAATTGGCCGAAAATGTCAATATACACACGAGTTATAACCGCTAGGTCATTATTTATTTTATAATTGAGGCGCTTCTACCGATTTTGGGACTAAATTATAATGTATATGCATTTGCGCTAATTGAAGATTCAACGTTCGTCAACGTGTAATCTAGTCCTAGACGTATCTGTTGACAAATAAACTAGAAATATAGTCTAAATAGGTTTTTGTAAATTAACCTTGTACGGTCCCATTTCGGAGATACAATTAATTTGCAAATACTTTACAAATACCATAATCTAAGCTTTCCTAAGCACAGACGTGTTTTGACGCATCGAACCAGTCTTCTGTAATCAATACTTTATAAGTTGTCTCTGTCTGTAAAGCTTGGAGGTATAATCCGGTGTCCGGCCGGCTGTCTGCCTGAATGTGCATCGTCCGTCCGTCATAGATTGCATGTATTGGTCAAAACGATGTTTCTGTATGGCAGATTTATTTGAAAGTGGTCACACTTATACCGTGTGATCAGGAGAACGGCAAAATACTAGGTACATAACTCTAGTCTGCTTATCTTAGTTATCTTCATTTTTAGCTCCACTGGCTGAAAGCCAGTCGAGCTTATGTCATGGCGAATTGTCCGTCGTGCGTCCGTGCGTGCGTGCGTGCGTGCGTGCGTTAACTTTTTCCTTTAACAACTTCTTCTCCCTAACCACTTGGCCAATTTGGTTGAAACTTCATGGGAAGCATCCTCTCAATGTCCTCTACTAAATTCCTTCAAATTTTTTTGATCCATTCAGAATTCTGGTTTCCATGGCAACCGAAAGAAAAAAATAGTGAGAACTTAAAAAATCTTCTTCTCCGAAAGTGTCAGGCCGATTTTCAAATAATTTTGTAGAAATGTTCCTTGGGTGACCCTTTATTAGATTCCTTCAAGAAATTTTGATTGGGCGAAAAACATGGCCGCCAGGGGGCGGGGCTTTTTTGCCTTATATAGCTATAGTGAAAACTTAAATAATCTTCTTCTCAAAAAGTGTTCAGCAGATTTTCAAATAATTATGTAGAAATGTTCCGTGGGTGACCCTCTATCAGATTCCTTCAAGCCATGTTGATTGGTAAAAAAACATGGCCGTCACAGGGCGGGGCTATTTTGCCTATATGGCTAAAGAGCAAACTTAAAAAATCTTCTCCTCCAAAAGTGTCAGGCCGATTTTCAAATAATTTTGTAGAAATGTTCCTTGTGTGAACCTTAATTAGATTCCTTCAAGAAATGTTGATTGGGCGAAAAACATGGCCGCCAGGGGGCGGGGCTTTTTTGCGTTATATAGCTATAGTGAAAACTTAAAACATCTTCTTCTCCGAAAGTGTTCAGCCGATTTTCAAATAATTTTGTAGAAATGTTCATTGGGTGACCCTCTATCAGATTCCTTCAAGCCATGTTCATTGGTCGAAAAACATGGCCGCCAGAGGGTGGGGCTATTTTGACTTATATGACCATAGTGAAAACTTAAAAAATCTTCTCCTCCGAAAGTGTCAGGCATATTTTCAAATAATTTTGCAGAAACATTCCTTTGGTGACACTCTACAAGATTCCTTTAAGCCATGGTGGTTGGTAAAAAAAATAGCCACCACGGGGCAGGGCTGTTTGGAGATTTTATTTTTGCCTTATGGCCGTGGAGCGATACTGGCCCTCTTGGGCCTCTTGTTCCTTATTTAGTTCAGCGATTGTCTCAATTAATTTCCATTGTATCCATTTCAAACTTGGTTTGTAGTTAACTTATGACCTACACAGTTGCAGTGCACCATTACCATAACTTTAGCATGCTGCGTTTGGAGTGTGTATATTTTTTTCTTTCCCTGTTCTCACTTATTATATGACTTTCGCATGCAACACATGCGTTCCGTGAAATGCCCTTGTTTCGTTAATGAGTGTTTCCCAAGCGTTGTACTTTGTCCAGAGCGACTGACTGTCTGTCCGTCTTTGTGTTCATCCGTCCGTCCGTCTGTCCGTTACGGTTTGCATTAATGGGTCAAAACTTTGTTTCTGTTTCGCGGATCCATTTCAAAGTCGTCACATGTATACACTGGGATTAAGAGATCCATACAATATTTTGAACACAAATCTGATCTGGGTTTTTTTAGGTGTAAAACTAATTTTTCATTTCTTCGGTTATTGTCTCAATAGATGTCCAAATTGTATCAATTTAAGACGTGTTATATATGAAACTCAGAGCTACAGATGTGCAGTGCAAAAGAAACATAACTCTAGCATGCTTTCGATTGTCTTTCATTTATCAGCATGATTACAATATACATTGTGAATCTTTAGTGATTTCTGAACTGGAAATGTTTTAATTAACCCATTACGTCACGCAAGCGCCTCAGAGCGCTGCTTTCTATAGACGCACAGATGCGCTTTAGAGCACCTCGATCCACTACGGCACAGAGACGCCTTAGAGCGCTTCTGTTTTTGTATCTAATATAATCCTTTTTAGATTCTAAAATTTATTTTAAAAAATAGCCCATTCGATGCATTAATATCTTACCTTTATTAATCCGATGAAAATTTGGTATGTTCCCAGTTGAATTATATCCTTATAATGCACTTCAATTTACAAACCCAAACCTCCATTATGATTTGAGCCGCCATTGATGTTTACAATTTTTGTTTTGAAATTTGAATAAGCACCCACTATAAAATCAAGTCAATCCGTCGTATGTTTACACTACTTATGTATCTTCAATGCAAAACGTATTGTGTTAACTTTATATCCAATCAAATTATCCATAAATCACGCGTGATCTCGGTGACATATGACAAGCCAATCAACTGCTCTTGACCACGTGTTACCAAAAGCGTATCATTGCTAATTGGCAGATTAAAAGTAGTGATTGGTCGGTACCGGAAATTGATTGGGTTTTATGACCTTTAATTGGTGTCCAATAAACAACAGAAGAACATGTGCCATTTACGATTAAACTGTGAATAACTCCTTTTGACACATCATTTCTCTTTGATGAAATTTATTTCACATTTGTTTAGAAAAAAGAGGGGAACATTTTTCTTTGTCCCAAAATTGCTGTCCAAAGTTGTAAACAACCCACTGCGGAATTTTGCTGACGTAATGTGAGTAAATTCGCGCGTGCTATGACGTAACATAACTCATTGGCTGTCCTAGATTTTGGTTTATTTATGTGCAGTTCATTTATAGGGGATTATTATTTGGATTATATAACGGATTTTCTTGCAGGTTTGAGAGATTATTTTAAAACTTTTTCTTTAATTCACTGTATTTACTGAACTATTTCAGCTAGGTAAAAATGAAAAACATGGCTATTTAGTAAATTTTATCTGTAGTATTTCATATTCTTACATTAAACCAGTGCAATGCTTAGAAATTAACCATTTGTTAGGATTTATTACTCAGGTATCCACATTGTAAAATTTCCCCAATACCTCTGTGCGCTCAGTGCATTAAAACTGATAAGCCAGTATGCACTGCAGGGCGTTTATTGGCCATTGTTCTGTGAAGTAATGGGTTAAGGGTCGCTGCTCAGTTTTTTGTCAATCTTTCTATTTTGTTTATACAAGAAAAGGGTCAAACTTTGATAAATTAGGTATTTGTATTGTATAGGCAGGCATTATGTGTGCTTCGCACATTTTTGGTTTGGTTTGTTTAAAGGTCATTGTTTCAACAATGTTTGTCTATATTATCTATGCCATATATTTTCAACTTACATATGCCCTATACCATCAGCGCTTTCAGCGCTTTGATTAATCTGTGCTACGTAGTAAAGTATGCAGACAACCAGTACTATGTGGGAAACTCGTATCTATTTTTAGAAACGAAATCCTCATATCAAATTAAATCAAAGCGCCAATGGCACTGTAGTGGTGATCGTATGGAAAATCCTGCAAAGTTACAAGCAGTATATCGGTGTAGGTGCGATTTTCAATAATAGTGCACTCTGGTGCGGGTAAATTTTAGAATGTATCAAACCTGCATCTTTTGACAGTAGAATAATGTTAGTTTGCCAGAATGTTGTCATGGTGATTTTTAGCTCACCTGAGCTTTGTGATCGCCTTTTGTCCGGCGTCCGGCGTGCGTCGTCCGTCGTGCGTCAACTTCTTCTCCTCATTAACCAGTGGGTCAATTCGGATGAAACTTCACAGAAAGCATCCTCTCAATGACCACACCGGATTTCCTTCAATTTTTTTGGATCCATGCAGAATTCTGGTTTCCATGGCAACGAAATGAAAAAAACTTCAAAATTCTTCTTCTCCCAAACTGGTTGGCAGACTTTTCAATCATTTTGTAGAATTGTTCCTTGGATGACCCTCTATCAGATTCCTTCAAGCCATGTTGATTGGTCGAAAAACATGGCCGCCAGGAGGGGCGGGGCTATTTTGCCTTATATGGCTATAGTGAAAACTTAAAAAATCTTCTCCTCCGAAAGTGTCTGGCCTATTTTCAAATAATTTTGTAGAAATGTTCCTTGGATGACCCTCTATCAGATTCCTTCAAGCCATGTTGATTTGTCAAAAAACATGGCCGCCAGGGGGGGGGGGGGAGAGGGGGGGGGGGGGCTATTTTGCCTTATATGGCTATAGTGAAAACTTAAAAAATCTTCTCCTCCCAAACTGGTTGGCAGATTTTCAAATAATTTTGTAGAAATGTTCCTTGGATGACCCTCTATCAGATTCCTTCAAGCCAAGTTGATTGATCGAAAAACATGGCCGCCAGGGTGGCGGGGCTATTTTGCCTTATATGGCTATAGTGAAAACTTAAAAAATCTTCTCCTCCGAAAGTGTCAGGCCGATTTTCAAATAATTTTGTAGAAATGTTCCTAGGGTGACCCTCTATCAGATTCCTTTAAGCCAAGTTAATTGGTCAGAAACTATGGCCGCCAGGGGGCGGGGCTTATATAGCTAAAGTGAAAAAAAAATCAGGTGAGCGATTCCAGGGCCATCATGGCGCTCTTGTTTAGTTACGTTCTGAAATTGGTCATGATGTGTTCAAAATTAGGCCATTCCAAAGTTATTAAAAATCTAGTTGGTATTCGATAGACTACCGTTTTAGCTCATTAGAATGGCTATTTGTTTTGTTCGGGTAATCACATGTTCATCACCAGGTCGCTAGGCCATATTAAGATAAAATATTTTTTACACTTTAGAAATGACTAAATTATCAAGAAAGGAGAGAAAACAGTATCTATTAGTTTGGTGTTTGTTTCAATGATGTCCGATATTAAACAGGTCTGTTCAATTTAGGCCCTTCACATTGCATGATTGAGGGTTGTCAGAGACATATAAACACAGTGTATTTATATGTCTCTGAGGTTGTTAAACTGCTTCGAATAATGTGAGTGCAACATGCTCAGAAAGCACAATTTCACTATTTGCCAAACTGTTCAATTTATAAAAAATATAAGCATATATTATAATGCTCGATCTCCAAACTAAATTAGGCTACACTTTCAGCATTGATTGATAATTGACTCTAGAACGTGCAGACGTGTATACATAATGTGTGTACACACTGACATCGTGTGTCCTTTAAACCTTTGTAAACCAGTCTTATCATCTAGACGCTTTCATATATTTAAACAACTACACAATAAAGCCTTTATAATATTGAGATAATTAGAGTGTCGCGAGCTATTTATAGAACCTTTTGGAATTTCCAGATTTGAGTTATTTGCACGGCAGATAGAACGCGCAATGATATTTATTATCTGCCCAATCATGACGAAGATAATATTTACATATTTTAACTCTATGTATATAATGTCTCGATAAAACTCAAATATTAGTAACAATCCGGTACCAAAGTAGCACTAACATAATTATTATTAATCACGTCTCTGCATCAATGATGGAACTATAACGGATGTGAGTAAATTAGTTTGCAGTAAGGAAAAAAAATATCAACCGATTGTTCAAAACCGACTATGTAAATATTTTTCGTTGTTGTTGTTTCTGTTAGCATTGTGGCGATTGTCAAACCAATCGCCCCAATAATCAAAGTACTGAAAGTACTGGTAACGAATTATTTTGAACATGTATTGTAAAATCTAATTTATGAATGCAATTGATCATGCTATTGCACAATTTAGTCTATTTTATTATTATTAATATTTTTGTCCAGAGATTTTTTTTATCAGTTGACAGTTTTAGTAAATGTAGCATTTCAACGGCGATGCGAGCGTTTAACATGCACACTAACTCTTTCACTGAGCTCTGCGTAAAGTCTGTCAAAACACTCATGGCATATTTGTGAGATTTACATTGTTAGTTCGATTTGTTTTCGTCACCAGGGGCGGATCCAGGATTTCGGCTTATATTATAACTATGTTTCATGTGAGTGAATTAATTATTATAAATCTATAATGTTTAACAAATCGCATAAAATAAGAATTAAAAAAAAGAAAAGAAACACAGTTCCAATTGGGACTCGAACTCGCGTCCATAAATAGTCCAAGATTAGTAGTTATACACGCTATCCATTACACCACGGTACTTTGATACAACGTATGAGCGTTACTTTCGTATATATATTAAGCTAACTGAATGCGCACGTATGTAAACCATAATCTATAATTAGAAAGCCCCTTTGATCATCGTTATCATGTTGGAAAAAGGAGAAACAACGGCGATGCGAGCGTTTAAAATGCACACTGACTATTTCAATGAGCTCTGCGTAGTGGCATATTTGTGAGATTAACATTGTTCTATACAGCGTGGGGTCGACTTCTAGTGAATGGGCATACGACTAAAATGCATACTCGTGCCTTATACGTACCTGCCGACAAATGAAATATATATGCGCGTACTGTTAATTTGATATTTTTAGAAAATTGATTATCTATGATGATTCGATAGTATAATTAAGACTTCACTGTATTGAAATAACACGTAGAAGTCATTTTAATATCGAAAAAATACTAGGACTATTTAGGTGCAGCGAATGTGTATTCTAAGCGGAAGTGTAGTTTAACCGTGACTTCCGGAAACAAACACGATCGCGTTAACTGTATTATTTTTTGAGAAAAAATAATTCGTTAAGAACCTTCAAATAAGAATTGTATTCGTTATTTCCTCCCTCAAAACAATGAAAGTGACTTCCATAGCTTATAATTATATGTTATTGTTTTTGTAATATTTATTAAGATAACGCGTTAAAATTCGAGATCCATCGTCATTTTAGCTTTCGTCTGCAATGCTATAATGATAGCATGTCAGGCTGAGTAAAAAACTCCTACGAATTTGAACATGTCGGATAGTTTCAAAAGTGAAATGGATTTGGACTTCCTAAATTTAAGTCAAATGGGCTATTTTGATGTTGTAGAAGCACCTAATGATTTTTTTGACACTGAATTCGAAGAAATAGAGGTTCCAGATGGCTGTTTAAACATTGCTTATAGGGAATTTAATAAAGTTGCCAATTCACATGTAACAAATGTTAATCCTGTTAAAGACTTTGATGTCATTGAAGCTGTCCAGTATCATCCAACAGCTAGTACTAGTGCCTCACATTTAAAGACTCCAACATTTGTTTCTATAAATGAGGAGCAGAAGGAAAATTTCGTGCTTAATATGAGAAACAAAAACACAGTCAAGTGTCAAACAGTTTCAACGCTGGCTAGCTGAGCCCCCAAGAAATGACAACAGACAGCTCTGGAAAATTATGCCCGCTGAACTAGACAATTTAATTGGGTCATTCTTGTTGTCAATTCGGAAAGCTGATGGAGCAGAATATGAGCCTGATTCCCTGACCTCTTACCACAGAGGTCTTGATAGGTAAACATTGTCACATTATTTGTTGTTTTAAAACACTTTCAAAGCTTTTCAGATATATCACGGCATTTCCTGAATAAGTTACATTACTTACTGGTCGATTTATCCTGTCAGACACCAGCAAAGCATTTAAAGTGCTAATCCCACAATCATAAGTGTGAATAAATGGGGGCATTTATAGCTCTTATTTCAAATATTTGGTATGGTCGAGTCCGGGATCAAACATTCTACCCCAAATGCAAGAAGCTGACACTAGACCAATGAGGCAGTTAATGTAGAATAAAGATAAAATGGCATAAACCATACCGTTTTCCTGCAACAACGGCTGTCTTTAAGAGAGATACTTATCCACACTATTCCAATTATGTGTACAGAAACATAAACCTATCCACTTACCATCAACCTCACATGTTTGTTCAATGTTTCAAAATAATATAATAAGTACCTAGTCAAAAACATTAAAACATATGAATTTGAATACGAAACTGAACCCAGACCTTCATGAATCCAGTATATATATATGCAAGTCAAAAGTTGAAAAATTGTTTTAAATAACTACTAAAATATGTTCAATAACAATAAAGATTTTATAAAAATCTAAAAAATACATCAAAAAGTTTGGAGTTAATCTTTCCCCTGAGTGTGGAGTTACCATTTCACCATATATATGACAAAACTGCTGCAGAAAACTTTGAAATGAATGCCAGTCACCCTGACACCCATTTATACCGACACCCTGTTAAGCCAACACTAGATCGTCGACCCGACACCCTATAATAATTTCATGTGTGAAATTCGGTCGTCCCGACACCTCCATATATTTTACCGTATAAATGAATCATTATTGAAATTTAACTTCTCTTTTTCTTCCTTGAATTGACGAGTGACTGAATGTGATATATTTATTCTATTCTCGTAATCTTGATTGAGTCTAAAACTTTGAAAAGGTTACACCAAACATAGATGTTATTCTCTGTAGTTCTTCTTTCTCACAATGTTGATTGTTATAGAGTCAAAAAGATGGAAAATGTTACATACTGAAATATGAATCTGTAATGTCGAAATTAATGAAGAGTAGAATGCTTGTAAGAAAGGAGCCGTCGCTATTTCATAAACGAGTTCTTTTTTCTTTCTTCAATTGACGAGTGACTGAATCTGATATAGTTAATCTATTCTCGTAATCTTGATTGAGTCTAAAACTTTGGAAAGGTTACAACAAACGTTGATATTATTCTTCGCTGTTCTAAAGAGTCAAACATATGGAAAATGTTACATACTAAAAAATGAACCCGTAATGTCGACATTTATGAAGAGTAGAATTTTTGTAAGAAAGGAGCCGTCGCTATTTCATAAACGATTTCTCTTTTTCTTTCTGGAATAGTGACGGACTGTGAAATATCTATTCTATTCTCGTAATCTTGACCGAGTCTAAAATCATTGTTGACGGCAATAATTTGTTCATAGTATAACAATACTACTTTTTAAATCCTTTTTGTCATGGGGTGTAGGCTCATCTCAAAAAGGTGTCGGCTTAATCAAAAAGGTGTCATCTTAACTGGGTGTCGGGATATCTAGGTGTCGGGTCATCTGGTTACTCTTTGAAATGATCTACATAAAAACAGAAAATCTATGCAAATGTAGTTAAAATTACTGAAAAACGATGAAAAGATTGTGGTTAGAGGATAATAGGATATATTGTTATTTTTTTAGAAATTTCACCTTTAGTCAGTGTTTTCAAAAGTAGTATTTAAAGATAGAAAATCATTTCTGCAAAAAATAAATATTTTGAAAAGAAAGGAAATCAGAATGAAAATCATTTGTATTTAATTTTATGAGTGTAGATATTACTTTTTCACAATATCCTTTTTTTTCTTCAAATTTTAGATATCTCAGAGAACAGAAATACCCGTACAGCATAGTAAATGATAAGGAATTCTCAACATCAAGGCAAGTTCTAGGATCCAAAAGGAAATAACTGAAAGGCAAGGGAAAAGGGAACCGCCCAAACAGAGCAGAGCCTTTAACATTTGAGGAGAGGAAAGATCTGAGAAAAAAAGGCCTTACAGGAACGGATTCCCCTAAAAAACTTTTAAACTTGTTGTGGCTCAATAATACCATGTTATTTGGTCTTCGAGGGGGAAACGAGAATAGACAGTTAAGGTGGTTGACATTAAGCTTAAAAGAAGTCAAAGTGGGAGAGAATACATTGAATATAATGAACAAATAACAAAAACAAGAACGGGTGAAACAACCGCTGAAGTTCGAGCTTTCAATCCAAAGCAATTTGCTCATGCAACAGTAGAAACATGCCCAGTATGTGCCTATAAAATGTTTACAAAACATAGGCCAGTTCAAGATTGTCAACCGGAATCCCCATGCTATTTGGCAATCAATCATTTAAGAAAAGTAGGCTCAGAGAAATGGTTTAAAAGCCAACCTCTTGGAGTTAACACCCTGAACACATTAATGAAAGTTATGGCCACTGACTGTGGGCTGCAAGGTAAAAAAAAAAAATAAGCCCGGATTAGCCTGCGCGGACTGCGCAGGCTGATCTGGGTCGATACATTACGCAGGGGCAATAATGTTGGTTTTCTCGTGGAAGGGCTCATATGTAAGCATCTGTGAAATGTTCAAATTAATGTCAACGATTATGAAACCTGCACAGGTTCGCGTACATGCAAGTCTTCACTAATATAAAAGGGTTAACTTACAATTGCCGTGGCCATAATTATTTCATAAACCACAAACTATCTCTAATAATTGATAACCGCCAACGCTTCCTGCCATATCAAACATTTGATGAATTCATTTGGATCATTTCCAGAACCAGACGAGTTTTGATGCATCTGCAGCAGACGCTATTTGAACATTAATTTAAGAAGCTGATTTTTTTTTCTTCTTCCTTCTTCTTCTTCTTCTTCTTCTTCGTCTTCGTCTTCGTCTTCGTCTTCGTCTTCTTCGTCTTCTTCGTCTTATTCTGCTTTCTTCTTCTTGTTACCCCTTCTTAAAATGCACGATCATGTTCTTAAACATGTAAACATTATTGGTGAAAAATCTTTTTCTTCATCATCATCTCTGTACCGCCACATAACAACAAATTCGTCATAACCACTTTCCCACATACAACAAAACTGCAGCAGACGACTTTGAAACGTCTACTCAAACAATGGACAATTTCTATAGATTAAGATTTAACTTACTAAACGATTTTTTTTTTAAAGTGGCAAGAGCAGAAATTACTCATATGAGGAATTCGTACTACTGCCTAAATGGTTTCAAATGTCGTTTGCTGCAGGGGCGTCAGAAAGAAGCGTTTATATGTGGGAAAGGGTTAATAGTTTACCTGTGAGAATATTGACAGAACCGCCTACTTTAAATATAATCTGAAGAAAAAAACACACACACAAATATTGACACACATATAGGCATTATATTCAAAATAAAATACACAACAACATTGAGGGAAAATAATAGGTTGCGAATCATTAAACCGATTTCTCCTTTTCTCACAATGTCTTCAGAAGTCGTCTGCTTCAAGGGCACATGATATTGCCAGTGTCAGGTAAAGCGTTAACCACAGAAATGTCTATCATCCTTATCAAGGCAAGGTATGCAGTTTGTATGTATACAAACATATGGAAGATATATGGAAGATTACGTGACAAACAGGACATTGTGTGGAAAACATTAGAAGGCGCCTACATGTATGCTGTTGCTGTTTACATGTATGTTATTGATGTTGTTGTTTACATGTATGTTATTGTTGTTGTTTACATGTATGTTAATTTCGTTATTGACATATATGTTATTTGTGTTGATTACATGTATGTTATTTTTGTTGTTTACATGTATGTTATTTTTGTTGTTTACATGTCTGTCGTTGTTGTTGTTGTTAACATGAATGTCTGTTGTTCTTTATATGTTTGTATGTTGGTGTTGTTGTTTAAATGTATATTGTTGTTTACATGTATGTTGTTGTTTGAATGTATGTTGGTGTTGGTGTTTACATGTATGTTGGTGTTGTTGTTTGAATGTATGTTGGTGTTGGTGTTTAAAGGTATGTTGGTGTTGTTGTTTACATGTATGTTGGTGTTTGAATGTATGTTGGTGTTGGTGTTTACATGTATGTTGGTGTTGTTGTTTGAATGTATGTTGGTGTTGGTGTTTAAAGGTATGTTGCTGTTTATATGTATGTTATTGTTTGAATGTATGTTATTATTGACATACATGTTATTGTTTGAATGTATGTTGTTTTTGACATGTATGTTGTTGTTTAAATGTATGTTGGTGTTTGTGTTTACATGTATGTTGGTGTTGTTGTTTAAATGTATGTTGGTGTTGGTGTTTAAAGGTATGTTGGTGTTGTTGTTTACATGTATGTTGTTGTTTGAATGTATGTTGGTGTTGGTGTTTACATGTATGTTGGTGTTGTTGTTTGAATGTATGTTGGTGTTGGTGTTTAAAGGTATGTTGCTGTTTATATGTATGTTATTGTTTGAATGTATGTGATTATTGACATGTATGTTATTGTTTGAATGTATGTTGTTTTTGACATGTATGTTGTTGTTTAAATGTATGGTGGTGTTGTTGTTGACATGTATGTTGTTGCTTGAATGTATGGTGGGGTTGTTGTTTACATGTATGTTATTATTGGCATGTATGTTGTTGTTTACATGTATGTTGTTGTTTTAATGTATGGTGGTGTTGTTGTTTACATGAATGTTGTTTTTTGAGTGTATGTTGGTGTTGTTGTTAACATGTATGTTGTTGTTTTAATGTATGGTGGTATTGTTGTTTACATGTATGTGGTTGTTTAAATGTATGTTGGTGTTGTTGTTTACATGTATGTTGTTGTTTGAATGTATGGTGGTGTTGTTGTTTACATGTATGTTGTTGTTTTAATGTATGTTTTTGTTAACATGTACGTTGTTGTTTGAATGTATGGTGGTGTTGTTGTTGACATGTATGTTGTTGTTTGAATTTATGTTTTTTGTTTACATGTATGTTGTTGTTTGAATGTATGGTGGTGTTGTTGTTGACATGTATGTTGTTGCTTGAATGTATGGTGGTGTTGTTGTTTACATGTATGTTATTATTGACATGTATGTTGTTGTTTGAATGTATGGTGTTGTTGTTGTTTGCATGTATGTTGTTGTTTACATGTATGTTGTTGTTTACATGTATGTTGTTGTTTTAATGTATGGTGGTGTTGTTGTTTACATGAATGTTGTTGTTTGAATGTATGGTGGTGGTGTTGTTTATATGTATGTTGTTGTTTGGATGTATAGTTGTGTTGTTGTTTGCATGTATGTTGTAGTTTGAATGTATGTTATTGTTGTTTATAATAATGTTGTTGTAGTTTACATGTATGATGTTGTCTTTTACATGTATGTTGTTGTCCTTATCTACATATATGTTGTTATTGTTGTTTAATGTATGTTGTTGTTGTTTGCATGTATGTTGTTATTGTTGTTGTTAACATGTTTGTTGTTGTTTACATGTATGCTAGTATTTCTGTTTTATTATTTATTGTTATTTATGTTGTTTACCTGATTGTCAGTTTACATGTATGGTGTTGTTCTTATTTACATATATGTTGCTATTGTTGTTTAATGTATTTTGTTGTTGTTTTCATGTATGTTGTTTTTGTTGTTTGCATGCATGTTGTTGTTGTTTACATGTATGCTAGTATTTCTGTTTTATTATTTATTATTATTTATGTTGTCTACGTGATTGTCATTGCTGTTGTTTACATGTATGCTGTTGTTTACATTTATGTTGTTGTTTACATGTATGTTGTTGTTTACATGTATGTTAAACTAAACTTAAGACATGTTGAAGATCAGTTCTATTTAAGCCGTGCCTGGCGATTGGGGTCTTATTGATTTGTCGTAACTAAACAATGTTGAATATGACGGAACACTTATATAAATTAAACAAACAATATCATGGTAGACATGCTCCAGACAAACACGCATTGACACGTAACTCACATATCATTAAAGCTAAGTTACGATATTTAGACCGTGCACTTCCTCGCATGCACATATATACACTCTCTGACATTTAAAAGAAATATTGGGGTTTTACGCATTTTTCAACATTATTTCAGTTATTTCACGGCGACAGTTCCCTCATTCACTGCCCAAGGGCATTCCACCATGGCCACCGCGAATTGGGATCGAACCCGGAACGCCCGATTTGAAAACTCCAACGCTTACTATTCGGCCTCGACGGATTCTGCAACCTATTTAAATCAGACCAAAATACTTCGCGTATATTGGATCTGATGACACTGCATACAATGTTCGTATCGAATTTACCCTCTACATTTAAGTATTCATGAACAGTTATTCATTGTTTACATTCAAGTATTCATGAACAGGTACTCATTGTTTACATTCAAGTATTCATGAACAGGTACTCATTGTTTACATCAAGTATTCATGAATATGTACTATTTTTTTTACATTCAAGAATTCATGAACAGGTTCTCATTTTTACATTCAAGTATTCATGAACAGGTACTCATTGTTTACAATCAAGTATTCATGAACATGTATTCATTTTTACATTCAAGTATTCATGAATAGGTACTCATTGTTTACATTCAAGTATTCATGAACAGGTACTCATTTCTACATTCAAGTATTCATCAACAGGTACTCATTGTTTACATATTCAAGTATTCATGAACAGGTACTCATTGTTAATATTCAAGTATTCATGAGCAGGTAATCATTGTTTACATTCAAGTATTCATGAACATGTACTAATT
>JASEVX010000616.1:0-76271 GCA_031761405.1 Serripes groenlandicus
CCCCTCATTAGGGTCATTATAACAGAGATAAAGGGTTACATACTCACGTTCAGCTGCCCGAGCTGCTAGCCTAGCCTAGAACGAAGTAAAGGAGATAGTTAGTTTAAATTTTTACTGCTTAAGGTAAGTTAGTTGAGTATAAGTATAAAAAACAGTTTAAGATTTAAGGTAAAAGAGATTCAAGTTTAAGGTAAGTTAAGTTTGAGTTTAAGTATAAAAAAAAACAGTTAAGATTTAAGGTACAGAGACTCAAGTTTAAGGTAGTTAAGTTTGTGTATAAGTTATAATAAAAACAGTTTAAGATTTATAGGTATAAGAGAGATTCCAGTTTAAGGTAAGTTAAGTTTGAGTATAAGTATAAAAAAAAACAGTTTAAGATTTACGGTAAAAGAGATTCAGTTTAAGGTAAGTTAAGTTGAGTATAAGTATAAAAAACCAGTGTTAAGATTTAAGGTAAAAGAGATTCCAGTTTAAGGTCAGCTAGGACATACGTTAAAAAGTTTTAACGTAAAACAAAGCACGCCGACGACAATAACAGCTACCCTTCCCAACTTGTGTTGACGCTAACAATCGCCCGAAAGGCGGCCAGCTTCAAACGATTGCCGAACCCGGCAATCCAACGCCACACCTGGGGGTGAAACACACCGTTTGGTCAGACATCTTTCCCTTGGGTCTCTTTAAAACATCTCTCCCGACACTTGCCGTACTGAGTATCCCCTCAGCATTATAACAGAGATAAAGGGTTACATACTCACGTGTCAGCTGGCCCGAGCTGCTAGCCTAGCCTAGAACGAAGTAAAGGAGATAGTTAGTTTAAATTTTTACGCTTAAGGTAAGTTAAGTTTGAGTATAAGTATAAAAAAACAGTTTAAGATTTAAGGTAAAAGAGATTCAAGTTTAAGGTAAGTTAAGTTTGAGTATAAGTATAAAAAAAACAGTTTAAGATTTAAGGTAAAAGAGACTCAAGTTTAAGGTAAGTTAAGTTTGAGTATAAGTATAAAAAAACAGTTTAAGATTTAAGGTAAAAGAGATTCCAGTTTAAGGTAAGTTAAGTTTGAGTATAAGTATAAAAAAAAACAGTTTAAGATTTAAGGTAAAAGAGATTCAAGTTTAAGGTAAGTTAAGTTTGAGTATAAGTATAAAAAACAGTTTAAGATTTAAGGTAAAAGAGATTCCAGTTTAAGGTCAGCTAGACATAGTTAAAAAGTTTAACGTAAAACAAAGCACCCACGACAATAACATCACCCTTCCCAACTTGTGTTGACGCTAACAATCGCCCGAAAGGCGGCCAGCTTTCCAAACGATTGCCGACCCGGCAAATCCCAACGCCCCCTGGGGTGAAACACCCGTTTGTCAGACATCTTTCCCTTGGGTCTCTTTAAAAACATCTCTCCCACACTTGCCTAAACATTCCCCTCAGCATTATAACAGAGATAAAGGGTTACATACTCACGTGTCAGCTGGCCCGAGCTGCTAGCCTAGCCTAGAACGAAGTAAAGGAGATAGTTAGTTTAAATTTTTACGCTTAAGGTAAGTTAAGTTTGAGTATAAGTATAAAAAAACAGTTTAAGATTTAAGGTAAAAGAGATTCAAGTTTAAGGTAAGTTAAGTTTGAGTATAAGTATAAAAAAAACAGTTTAAGATTTAAGGTAAAAGAGACTCAAGTTTAAGGTAAGTTAAGTTTGAGTATAAGTATAAAAAAAACAGTTTAAGATTTAAGGTAAAAGAGATTCCAGTTTAAGGTAAGTTAAGTTTGAGTATAAGTATAAAAAAAAACAGTTTAAGATTTAAGGTAAAAGAGATTCAAGTTTAAGGTAAGTTAAGTTTGAGTATAAGTATAAAAAACAGTTTAAGATTTAAGGTAAAAGAGATTCCAGTTTAAGGTCAGCTAGACATAGTTAAAAAGTTTAACGTAAAACAAAGCACCCACGACAATAACATCACCCTTCCCAACTTGTGTTGACGCTAACAATCGCCCGAAAGGCGGCCAGCTTTCCAAACGATTGCCGACCCGGCAAATCCCAACGCCCCCTGGGGTGAAACACCCGTTTGTCAGACATCTTTCCCTTGGGTCTCTTTAAAAACATCTCTCCCACACTTGCCTAAACATTCCCCTCAGCATTATAACAGAGATAAAGGGTTACATACTCACGTGTCAGCTGGCCCGAGCTGCTAGCCTAGCCTAGAACGAAGTAAAGGAGATAGTTAGTTTAAATTTTTACGCTTAAGGTAAGTTAAGTTTGAGTATAAGTATAAAAAAACAGTTTAAGATTTAAGGTAAAAGAGATTCAAGTTTAAGGTAAGTTAAGTTTGAGTATAAGTATAAAAAAAACAGTTTAAGATTTAAGGTAAAAGAGACTCAAGTTTAAGGTAAGTTAAGTTTGAGTATAAGTATAAAAAAAACAGTTTAAGATTTAAGGTAAAAGAGATTCCAGTTTAAGGTAAGTTAAGTTTGAGTATAAGTATAAAAAAAAACAGTTTAAGATTTAAGGTAAAAGAGATTCAAGTTTAAGGTAAGTTAAGTTTGAGTATAAGTATAAAAAACAGTTTAAGATTTAAGGTAAAAGAGATTCCAGTTTAAGGTCAGCTAGACATAGTTAAAAAGTTTAACGTAAAACAAAGCACCCACGACAATAACATCACCCTTCCCAACTTGTGTTGACGCTAACAATCGCCCGAAAGGCGGCCAGCTTTCCAAACGATTGCCGACCCGGCAAATCCCAACGCCCCCTGGGGTGAAACACCCGTTTGTCAGACATCTTTCCCTTGGGTCTCTTTAAAAACATCTCTCCCACACTTGCCTAAACATTCCCCTCAGCATTATAACAGAGATAAAGGGTTACATACTCACGTGTCAGCTGGCCCGAGCTGCTAGCCTAGCCTAGAACGAAGTAAAGGAGATAGTTAGTTTAAATTTTTACGCTTAAGGTAAGTTAAGTTTGAGTATAAGTATAAAAAAACAGTTTAAGATTTAAGGTAAAAGAGATTCAAGTTTAAGGTAAGTTAAGTTTGAGTATAAGTATAAAAAAAACAGTTTAAGATTTAAGGTAAAAGAGACTCAAGTTTAAGGTAAGTTAAGTTTGAGTATAAGTATAAAAAAAACAGTTTAAGATTTAAGGTAAAAGAGATTCCAGTTTAAGGTAAGTTAAGTTTGAGTATAAGTATAAAAAAAAACAGTTTAAGATTTAAGGTAAAAGAGATTCAAGTTTAAGGTAAGTTAAGTTTGAGTATAAGTATAAAAAACAGTTTAAGATTTAAGGTAAAAGAGATTCCAGTTTAAGGTCAGCTAGACATAGTTAAAAAGTTTAACGTAAAACAAAGCACCCACGACAATAACATCACCCTTCCCAACTTGTGTTGACGCTAACAATCGCCCGAAAGGCGGCCAGCTTTCCAAACGATTGCCGACCCGGCAAATCCCAACGCCCCCTGGGGTGAAACACCCGTTTGTCAGACATCTTTCCCTTGGGTCTCTTTAAAAACATCTCTCCCACACTTGCCTAAACATTCCCCTCAGCATTATAACAGAGATAAAGGGTTACATACTCACGTGTCAGCTGGCCCGAGCTGCTAGCCTAGCCTAGAACGAAGTAAAGGAGATAGTTAGTTTAAATTTTTACGCTTAAGGTAAGTTAAGTTTGAGTATAAGTATAAAAAAACAGTTTAAGATTTAAGGTAAAAGAGATTCAAGTTTAAGGTAAGTTAAGTTTGAGTATAAGTATAAAAAAAACAGTTTAAGATTTAAGGTAAAAGAGACTCAAGTTTAAGGTAAGTTAAGTTTGAGTATAAGTATAAAAAAAACAGTTTAAGATTTAAGGTAAAAGAGATTCCAGTTTAAGGTAAGTTAAGTTTGAGTATAAGTATAAAAAAAAACAGTTTAAGATTTAAGGTAAAAGAGATTCAAGTTTAAGGTAAGTTAAGTTTGAGTATAAGTATAAAAAACAGTTTAAGATTTAAGGTAAAAGAGATTCCAGTTTAAGGTCAGCTAGACATAGTTAAAAAGTTTAACGTAAAACAAAGCACCCACGACAATAACATCACCCTTCCCAACTTGTGTTGACGCTAACAATCGCCCGAAAGGCGGCCAGCTTTCCAAACGATTGCCGACCCGGCAAATCCCAACGCCCCCTGGGGTGAAACACCCGTTTGTCAGACATCTTTCCCTTGGGTCTCTTTAAAAACATCTCTCCCACACTTGCCTAAACATTCCCCTCAGCATTATAACAGAGATAAAGGGTTACATACTCACGTGTCAGCTGGCCCGAGCTGCTAGCCTAGCCTAGAACGAAGTAAAGGAGATAGTTAGTTTAAATTTTTACGCTTAAGGTAAGTTAAGTTTGAGTATAAGTATAAAAAAACAGTTTAAGATTTAAGGTAAAAGAGATTCAAGTTTAAGGTAAGTTAAGTTTGAGTATAAGTATAAAAAAAACAGTTTAAGATTTAAGGTAAAAGAGACTCAAGTTTAAGGTAAGTTAAGTTTGAGTATAAGTATAAAAAAAACAGTTTAAGATTTAAGGTAAAAGAGATTCCAGTTTAAGGTAAGTTAAGTTTGAGTATAAGTATAAAAAAAAACAGTTTAAGATTTAAGGTAAAAGAGATTCAAGTTTAAGGTAAGTTAAGTTTGAGTATAAGTATAAAAAACAGTTTAAGATTTAAGGTAAAAGAGATTCCAGTTTAAGGTCAGCTAGACATAGTTAAAAAGTTTAACGTAAAACAAAGCACCCACGACAATAACATCACCCTTCCCAACTTGTGTTGACGCTAACAATCGCCCGAAAGGCGGCCAGCTTTCCAAACGATTGCCGACCCGGCAAATCCCAACGCCCCCTGGGGTGAAACACCCGTTTGTCAGACATCTTTCCCTTGGGTCTCTTTAAAAACATCTCTCCCACACTTGCCTAAACATTCCCCTCAGCATTATAACAGAGATAAAGGGTTACATACTCACGTGTCAGCTGGCCCGAGCTGCTAGCCTAGCCTAGAACGAAGTAAAGGAGATAGTTAGTTTAAATTTTTACGCTTAAGGTAAGTTAAGTTTGAGTATAAGTATAAAAAAACAGTTTAAGATTTAAGGTAAAAGAGATTCAAGTTTAAGGTAAGTTAAGTTTGAGTATAAGTATAAAAAAAACAGTTTAAGATTTAAGGTAAAAGAGACTCAAGTTTAAGGTAAGTTAAGTTTGAGTATAAGTATAAAAAAAACAGTTTAAGATTTAAGGTAAAAGAGATTCCAGTTTAAGGTAAGTTAAGTTTGAGTATAAGTATAAAAAAAAACAGTTTAAGATTTAAGGTAAAAGAGATTCAAGTTTAAGGTAAGTTAAGTTTGAGTATAAGTATAAAAAACAGTTTAAGATTTAAGGTAAAAGAGATTCCAGTTTAAGGTCAGCTAGACATAGTTAAAAAGTTTAACGTAAAACAAAGCACCCACGACAATAACATCACCCTTCCCAACTTGTGTTGACGCTAACAATCGCCCGAAAGGCGGCCAGCTTTCCAAACGATTGCCGACCCGGCAAATCCCAACGCCCCCTGGGGTGAAACACCCGTTTGTCAGACATCTTTCCCTTGGGTCTCTTTAAAAACATCTCTCCCACACTTGCCTAAACATTCCCCTCAGCATTATAACAGAGATAAAGGGTTACATACTCACGTGTCAGCTGGCCCGAGCTGCTAGCCTAGCCTAGAACGAAGTAAAGGAGATAGTTAGTTTAAATTTTTACGCTTAAGGTAAGTTAAGTTTGAGTATAAGTATAAAAAAACAGTTTAAGATTTAAGGTAAAAGAGATTCAAGTTTAAGGTAAGTTAAGTTTGAGTATAAGTATAAAAAAAAACAGTTTAAGATTTAAGGTAAAAGAGACTCAAGTTTAAGGTAAGTTAAGTTTGAGTATAAGTATAAAAAAAACAGTTTAAGATTTAAGGTAAAAGAGATTCCAGTTTAAGGTAAGTTAAGTTTGAGTATAAGTATAAAAAAAAACAGTTTAAGATTTAAGGTAAAAGAGATTCAAGTTTAAGGTAAGTTAAGTTTGAGTATAAGTATAAAAAACAGTTTAAGATTTAAGGTAAAAGAGATTCCAGTTTAAGGTCAGCTAGACATAGTTAAAAAGTTTAACGTAAAACAAAGCACCCACGACAATAACATCACCCTTCCCAACTTGTGTTGACGCTAACAATCGCCCGAAAGGCGGCCAGCTTTCCAAACGATTGCCGACCCGGCAAATCCCAACGCCCCCTGGGGTGAAACACCCGTTTGTCAGACATCTTTCCCTTGGGTCTCTTTAAAAACATCTCTCCCACACTTGCCTAAACATTCCCCTCAGCATTATAACAGAGATAAAGGGTTACATACTCACGTGTCAGCTGGCCCGAGCTGCTAGCCTAGCCTAGAACGAAGTAAAGGAGATAGTTAGTTTAAATTTTTACGCTTAAGGTAAGTTAAGTTTGAGTATAAGTATAAAAAAACAGTTTAAGATTTAAGGTAAAAGAGATTCAAGTTTAAGGTAAGTTAAGTTTGAGTATAAGTATAAAAAAAACAGTTTAAGATTTAAGGTAAAAGAGACTCAAGTTTAAGGTAAGTTAAGTTTGAGTATAAGTATAAAAAAAACAGTTTAAGATTTAAGGTAAAAGAGATTCCAGTTTAAGGTAAGTTAAGTTTGAGTATAAGTATAAAAAAAAACAGTTTAAGATTTAAGGTAAAAGAGATTCAAGTTTAAGGTAAGTTAAGTTTGAGTATAAGTATAAAAAACAGTTTAAGATTTAAGGTAAAAGAGATTCCAGTTTAAGGTCAGCTAGACATAGTTAAAAAGTTTAACGTAAAACAAAGCACCCACGACAATAACATCACCCTTCCCAACTTGTGTTGACGCTAACAATCGCCCGAAAGGCGGCCAGCTTTCCAAACGATTGCCGACCCGGCAAATCCCAACGCCCCCTGGGGTGAAACACCCGTTTGTCAGACATCTTTCCCTTGGGTCTCTTTAAAAACATCTCTCCCACACTTGCCTAAACATTCCCCTCAGCATTATAACAGAGATAAAGGGTTACATACTCACGTGTCAGCTGGCCCGAGCTGCTAGCCTAGCCTAGAACGAAGTAAAGGAGATAGTTAGTTTAAATTTTTACGCTTAAGGTAAGTTAAGTTTGAGTATAAGTATAAAAAAACAGTTTAAGATTTAAGGTAAAAGAGATTCAAGTTTAAGGTAAGTTAAGTTTGAGTATAAGTATAAAAAAAACAGTTTAAGATTTAAGGTAAAAGAGACTCAAGTTTAAGGTAAGTTAAGTTTGAGTATAAGTATAAAAAAAACAGTTTAAGATTTAAGGTAAAAGAGATTCCAGTTTAAGGTAAGTTAAGTTTGAGTATAAGTATAAAAAAAAACAGTTTAAGATTTAAGGTAAAAGAGATTCAAGTTTAAGGTAAGTTAAGTTTGAGTATAAGTATAAAAAACAGTTTAAGATTTAAGGTAAAAGAGATTCCAGTTTAAGGTCAGCTAGACATAGTTAAAAAGTTTAACGTAAAACAAAGCACCCACGACAATAACATCACCCTTCCCAACTTGTGTTGACGCTAACAATCGCCCGAAAGGCGGCCAGCTTTCCAAACGATTGCCGACCCGGCAAATCCCAACGCCCCCTGGGGTGAAACACCCGTTTGTCAGACATCTTTCCCTTGGGTCTCTTTAAAAACATCTCTCCCACACTTGCCTAAACATTCCCCTCAGCATTATAACAGAGATAAAGGGTTACATACTCACGTGTCAGCTGGCCCGAGCTGCTAGCCTAGCCTAGAACGAAGTAAAGGAGATAGTTAGTTTAAATTTTTACGCTTAAGGTAAGTTAAGTTTGAGTATAAGTATAAAAAAACAGTTTAAGATTTAAGGTAAAAGAGATTCAAGTTTAAGGTAAGTTAAGTTTGAGTATAAGTATAAAAAAAACAGTTTAAGATTTAAGGTAAAAGAGACTCAAGTTTAAGGTAAGTTAAGTTTGAGTATAAGTATAAAAAAAACAGTTTAAGATTTAAGGTAAAAGAGATTCCAGTTTAAGGTAAGTTAAGTTTGAGTATAAGTATAAAAAAAAACAGTTTAAGATTTAAGGTAAAAGAGATTCAAGTTTAAGGTAAGTTAAGTTTGAGTATAAGTATAAAAAACAGTTTAAGATTTAAGGTAAAAGAGATTCCAGTTTAAGGTCAGCTAGACATAGTTAAAAAGTTTAACGTAAAACAAAGCACCCACGACAATAACATCACCCTTCCCAACTTGTGTTGACGCTAACAATCGCCCGAAAGGCGGCCAGCTTTCCAAACGATTGCCGACCCGGCAAATCCCAACGCCCCCTGGGGTGAAACACCCGTTTGTCAGACATCTTTCCCTTGGGTCTCTTTAAAAACATCTCTCCCACACTTGCCTAAACATTCCCCTCAGCATTATAACAGAGATAAAGGGTTACATACTCACGTGTCAGCTGGCCCGAGCTGCTAGCCTAGCCTAGAACGAAGTAAAGGAGATAGTTAGTTTAAATTTTTACGCTTAAGGTAAGTTAAGTTTGAGTATAAGTATAAAAAAACAGTTTAAGATTTAAGGTAAAAGAGATTCAAGTTTAAGGTAAGTTAAGTTTGAGTATAAGTATAAAAAAAACAGTTTAAGATTTAAGGTAAAAGAGACTCAAGTTTAAGGTAAGTTAAGTTTGAGTATAAGTATAAAAAAAACAGTTTAAGATTTAAGGTAAAAGAGATTCCAGTTTAAGGTAAGTTAAGTTTGAGTATAAGTATAAAAAAAAACAGTTTAAGATTTAAGGTAAAAGAGATTCAAGTTTAAGGTAAGTTAAGTTTGAGTATAAGTATAAAAAACAGTTTAAGATTTAAGGTAAAAGAGATTCCAGTTTAAGGTCAGCTAGACATAGTTAAAAAGTTTAACGTAAAACAAAGCACCCACGACAATAACATCACCCTTCCCAACTTGTGTTGACGCTAACAATCGCCCGAAAGGCGGCCAGCTTTCCAAACGATTGCCGACCCGGCAAATCCCAACGCCCCCTGGGGTGAAACACCCGTTTGTCAGACATCTTTCCCTTGGGTCTCTTTAAAAACATCTCTCCCACACTTGCCTAAACATTCCCCTCAGCATTATAACAGAGATAAAGGGTTACATACTCACGTGTCAGCTGGCCCGAGCTGCTAGCCTAGCCTAGAACGAAGTAAAGGAGATAGTTAGTTTAAATTTTTACGCTTAAGGTAAGTTAAGTTTGAGTATAAGTATAAAAAAACAGTTTAAGATTTAAGGTAAAAGAGATTCAAGTTTAAGGTAAGTTAAGTTTGAGTATAAGTATAAAAAAAACAGTTTAAGATTTAAGGTAAAAGAGACTCAAGTTTAAGGTAAGTTAAGTTTGAGTATAAGTATAAAAAAAACAGTTTAAGATTTAAGGTAAAAGAGATTCCAGTTTAAGGTAAGTTAAGTTTGAGTATAAGTATAAAAAAAAACAGTTTAAGATTTAAGGTAAAAGAGATTCAAGTTTAAGGTAAGTTAAGTTTGAGTATAAGTATAAAAAACAGTTTAAGATTTAAGGTAAAAGAGATTCCAGTTTAAGGTCAGCTAGACATAGTTAAAAAGTTTAACGTAAAACAAAGCACCCACGACAATAACATCACCCTTCCCAACTTGTGTTGACGCTAACAATCGCCCGAAAGGCGGCCAGCTTTCCAAACGATTGCCGACCCGGCAAATCCCAACGCCCCCTGGGGTGAAACACCCGTTTGTCAGACATCTTTCCCTTGGGTCTCTTTAAAAACATCTCTCCCACACTTGCCTAAACATTCCCCTCAGCATTATAACAGAGATAAAGGGTTACATACTCACGTGTCAGCTGGCCCGAGCTGCTAGCCTAGCCTAGAACGAAGTAAAGGAGATAGTTAGTTTAAATTTTTACGCTTAAGGTAAGTTAAGTTTGAGTATAAGTATAAAAAAACAGTTTAAGATTTAAGGTAAAAGAGATTCAAGTTTAAGGTAAGTTAAGTTTGAGTATAAGTATAAAAAAAACAGTTTAAGATTTAAGGTAAAAGAGACTCAAGTTTAAGGTAAGTTAAGTTTGAGTATAAGTATAAAAAAAACAGTTTAAGATTTAAGGTAAAAGAGATTCCAGTTTAAGGTAAGTTAAGTTTGAGTATAAGTATAAAAAAAAACAGTTTAAGATTTAAGGTAAAAGAGATTCAAGTTTAAGGTAAGTTAAGTTTGAGTATAAGTATAAAAAACAGTTTAAGATTTAAGGTAAAAGAGATTCCAGTTTAAGGTCAGCTAGACATAGTTAAAAAGTTTAACGTAAAACAAAGCACCCACGACAATAACATCACCCTTCCCAACTTGTGTTGACGCTAACAATCGCCCGAAAGGCGGCCAGCTTTCCAAACGATTGCCGACCCGGCAAATCCCAACGCCCCCTGGGGTGAAACACCCGTTTGTCAGACATCTTTCCCTTGGGTCTCTTTAAAAACATCTCTCCCACACTTGCCTAAACATTCCCCTCAGCATTATAACAGAGATAAAGGGTTACATACTCACGTGTCAGCTGGCCCGAGCTGCTAGCCTAGCCTAGAACGAAGTAAAGGAGATAGTTAGTTTAAATTTTTACGCTTAAGGTAAGTTAAGTTTGAGTATAAGTATAAAAAAACAGTTTAAGATTTAAGGTAAAAGAGATTCAAGTTTAAGGTAAGTTAAGTTTGAGTATAAGTATAAAAAAAACAGTTTAAGATTTAAGGTAAAAGAGACTCAAGTTTAAGGTAAGTTAAGTTTGAGTATAAGTATAAAAAAAACAGTTTAAGATTTAAGGTAAAAGAGATTCCAGTTTAAGGTAAGTTAAGTTTGAGTATAAGTATAAAAAAAAACAGTTTAAGATTTAAGGTAAAAGAGATTCAAGTTTAAGGTAAGTTAAGTTTGAGTATAAGTATAAAAAACAGTTTAAGATTTAAGGTAAAAGAGATTCCAGTTTAAGGTCAGCTAGACATAGTTAAAAAGTTTAACGTAAAACAAAGCACCCACGACAATAACATCACCCTTCCCAACTTGTGTTGACGCTAACAATCGCCCGAAAGGCGGCCAGCTTTCCAAACGATTGCCGACCCGGCAAATCCCAACGCCCCCTGGGGTGAAACACCCGTTTGTCAGACATCTTTCCCTTGGGTCTCTTTAAAAACATCTCTCCCACACTTGCCTAAACATTCCCCTCAGCATTATAACAGAGATAAAGGGTTACATACTCACGTGTCAGCTGGCCCGAGCTGCTAGCCTAGCCTAGAACGAAGTAAAGGAGATAGTTAGTTTAAATTTTTACGCTTAAGGTAAGTTAAGTTTGAGTATAAGTATAAAAAAACAGTTTAAGATTTAAGGTAAAAGAGATTCAAGTTTAAGGTAAGTTAAGTTTGAGTATAAGTATAAAAAAAACAGTTTAAGATTTAAGGTAAAAGAGACTCAAGTTTAAGGTAAGTTAAGTTTGAGTATAAGTATAAAAAAAACAGTTTAAGATTTAAGGTAAAAGAGATTCCAGTTTAAGGTAAGTTAAGTTTGAGTATAAGTATAAAAAAAAACAGTTTAAGATTTAAGGTAAAAGAGATTCAAGTTTAAGGTAAGTTAAGTTTGAGTATAAGTATAAAAAACAGTTTAAGATTTAAGGTAAAAGAGATTCCAGTTTAAGGTCAGCTAGACATAGTTAAAAAGTTTAACGTAAAACAAAGCACCCACGACAATAACATCACCCTTCCCAACTTGTGTTGACGCTAACAATCGCCCGAAAGGCGGCCAGCTTTCCAAACGATTGCCGACCCGGCAAATCCCAACGCCCCCTGGGGTGAAACACCCGTTTGTCAGACATCTTTCCCTTGGGTCTCTTTAAAAACATCTCTCCCACACTTGCCTAAACATTCCCCTCAGCATTATAACAGAGATAAAGGGTTACATACTCACGTGTCAGCTGGCCCGAGCTGCTAGCCTAGCCTAGAACGAAGTAAAGGAGATAGTTAGTTTAAATTTTTACGCTTAAGGTAAGTTAAGTTTGAGTATAAGTATAAAAAAACAGTTTAAGATTTAAGGTAAAAGAGATTCAAGTTTAAGGTAAGTTAAGTTTGAGTATAAGTATAAAAAAAACAGTTTAAGATTTAAGGTAAAAGAGACTCAAGTTTAAGGTAAGTTAAGTTTGAGTATAAGTATAAAAAAAACAGTTTAAGATTTAAGGTAAAAGAGATTCCAGTTTAAGGTAAGTTAAGTTTGAGTATAAGTATATAAAAAAAACAGTTTAAGATTTAAGGTAAAAGAGATTCAAGTTTAAGGTAAGTTAAGTTTGAGTATAAGTATAAAAAACAGTTTAAGATTTAAGGTAAAAGAGATTCCAGTTTAAGGTCAGCTAGACATAGTTAAAAAGTTTAACGTAAAACAAAGCACCCACGACAATAACATCACCCTTCCCAACTTGTGTTGACGCTAACAATCGCCCGAAAGGCGGCCAGCTTTCCAAACGATTGCCGACCCGGCAAATCCCAACGCCCCCTGGGGTGAAACACCCGTTTGTCAGACATCTTTCCCTTGGGTCTCTTTAAAAACATCTCTCCCACACTTGCCTAAACATTCCCCTCAGCATTATAACAGAGATAAAGGGTTACATACTCACGTGTCAGCTGGCCCGAGCTGCTAGCCTAGCCTAGAACGAAGTAAAGGAGATAGTTAGTTTAAATTTTTACGCTTAAGGTAAGTTAAGTTTGAGTATAAGTATAAAAAAACAGTTTAAGATTTAAGGTAAAAGAGATTCAAGTTTAAGGTAAGTTAAGTTTGAGTATAAGTATAAAAAAAACAGTTTAAGATTTAAGGTAAAAGAGACTCAAGTTTAAGGTAAGTTAAGTTTGAGTATAAGTATAAAAAAAACAGTTTAAGATTTAAGGTAAAAGAGATTCCAGTTTAAGGTAAGTTAAGTTTGAGTATAAGTATAAAAAAAAACAGTTTAAGATTTAAGGTAAAAGAGATTCAAGTTTAAGGTAAGTTAAGTTTGAGTATAAGTATAAAAAACAGTTTAAGATTTAAGGTAAAAGAGATTCCAGTTTAAGGTCAGCTAGACATAGTTAAAAAGTTTAACGTAAAACAAAGCACCCACGACAATAACATCACCCTTCCCAACTTGTGTTGACGCTAACAATCGCCCGAAAGGCGGCCAGCTTTCCAAACGATTGCCGACCCGGCAAATCCCAACGCCCCCTGGGGTGAAACACCCGTTTGTCAGACATCTTTCCCTTGGGTCTCTTTAAAAACATCTCTCCCACACTTGCCTAAACATTCCCCTCAGCATTATAACAGAGATAAAGGGTTACATACTCACGTGTCAGCTGGCCCGAGCTGCTAGCCTAGCCTAGAACGAAGTAAAGGAGATAGTTAGTTTAAATTTTTACGCTTAAGGTAAGTTAAGTTTGAGTATAAGTATAAAAAAACAGTTTAAGATTTAAGGTAAAAGAGATTCAAGTTTAAGGTAAGTTAAGTTTGAGTATAAGTATAAAAAAAACAGTTTAAGATTTAAGGTAAAAGAGACTCAAGTTTAAGGTAAGTTAAGTTTGAGTATAAGTATAAAAAAAACAGTTTAAGATTTAAGGTAAAAGAGATTCCAGTTTAAGGTAAGTTAAGTTTGAGTATAAGTATAAAAAAAAACAGTTTAAGATTTAAGGTAAAAGAGATTCAAGTTTAAGGTAAGTTAAGTTTGAGTATAAGTATAAAAAACAGTTTAAGATTTAAGGTAAAAGAGATTCCAGTTTAAGGTCAGCTAGACATAGTTAAAAAGTTTAACGTAAAACAAAGCACCCACGACAATAACATCACCCTTCCCAACTTGTGTTGACGCTAACAATCGCCCGAAAGGCGGCCAGCTTTCCAAACGATTGCCGACCCGGCAAATCCCAACGCCCCCTGGGGTGAAACACCCGTTTGTCAGACATCTTTCCCTTGGGTCTCTTTAAAAACATCTCTCCCACACTTGCCTAAACATTCCCCTCAGCATTATAACAGAGATAAAGGGTTACATACTCACGTGTCAGCTGGCCCGAGCTGCTAGCCTAGCCTAGAACGAAGTAAAGGAGATAGTTAGTTTAAATTTTTACGCTTAAGGTAAGTTAAGTTTGAGTATAAGTATAAAAAAACAGTTTAAGATTTAAGGTAAAAGAGATTCAAGTTTAAGGTAAGTTAAGTTTGAGTATAAGTATAAAAAAAACAGTTTAAGATTTAAGGTAAAAGAGACTCAAGTTTAAGGTAAGTTAAGTTTGAGTATAAGTATAAAAAAAACAGTTTAAGATTTAAGGTAAAAGAGATTCCAGTTTAAGGTAAGTTAAGTTTGAGTATAAGTATAAAAAAAAACAGTTTAAGATTTAAGGTAAAAGAGATTCAAGTTTAAGGTAAGTTAAGTTTGAGTATAAGTATAAAAAACAGTTTAAGATTTAAGGTAAAAGAGATTCCAGTTTAAGGTCAGCTAGACATAGTTAAAAAGTTTAACGTAAAACAAAGCACCCACGACAATAACATCACCCTTCCCAACTTGTGTTGACGCTAACAATCGCCCGAAAGGCGGCCAGCTTTCCAAACGATTGCCGACCCGGCAAATCCCAACGCCCCCTGGGGTGAAACACCCGTTTGTCAGACATCTTTCCCTTGGGTCTCTTTAAAAACATCTCTCCCACACTTGCCTAAACATTCCCCTCAGCATTATAACAGAGATAAAGGGTTACATACTCACGTGTCAGCTGGCCCGAGCTGCTAGCCTAGCCTAGAACGAAGTAAAGGAGATAGTTAGTTTAAATTTTTACGCTTAAGGTAAGTTAAGTTTGAGTATAAGTATAAAAAAACAGTTTAAGATTTAAGGTAAAAGAGATTCAAGTTTAAGGTAAGTTAAGTTTGAGTATAAGTATAAAAAAAACAGTTTAAGATTTAAGGTAAAAGAGACTCAAGTTTAAGGTAAGTTAAGTTTGAGTATAAGTATAAAAAAAACAGTTTAAGATTTAAGGTAAAAGAGATTCCAGTTTAAGGTAAGTTAAGTTTGAGTATAAGTATAAAAAAAAACAGTTTAAGATTTAAGGTAAAAGAGATTCAAGTTTAAGGTAAGTTAAGTTTGAGTATAAGTATAAAAAACAGTTTAAGATTTAAGGTAAAAGAGATTCCAGTTTAAGGTCAGCTAGACATAGTTAAAAAGTTTAACGTAAAACAAAGCACCCACGACAATAACATCACCCTTCCCAACTTGTGTTGACGCTAACAATCGCCCGAAAGGCGGCCAGCTTTCCAAACGATTGCCGACCCGGCAAATCCCAACGCCCCCTGGGGTGAAACACCCGTTTGTCAGACATCTTTCCCTTGGGTCTCTTTAAAAACATCTCTCCCACACTTGCCTAAACATTCCCCTCAGCATTATAACAGAGATAAAGGGTTACATACTCACGTGTCAGCTGGCCCGAGCTGCTAGCCTAGCCTAGAACGAAGTAAAGGAGATAGTTAGTTTAAATTTTTACGCTTAAGGTAAGTTAAGTTTGAGTATAAGTATAAAAAAACAGTTTAAGATTTAAGGTAAAAGAGATTCAAGTTTAAGGTAAGTTAAGTTTGAGTATAAGTATAAAAAAAACAGTTTAAGATTTAAGGTAAAAGAGACTCAAGTTTAAGGTAAGTTAAGTTTGAGTATAAGTATAAAAAAAACAGTTTAAGATTTAAGGTAAAAGAGATTCCAGTTTAAGGTAAGTTAAGTTTGAGTATAAGTATAAAAAAAAACAGTTTAAGATTTAAGGTAAAAGAGATTCAAGTTTAAGGTAAGTTAAGTTTGAGTATAAGTATAAAAAACAGTTTAAGATTTAAGGTAAAAGAGATTCCAGTTTAAGGTCAGCTAGACATAGTTAAAAAGTTTAACGTAAAACAAAGCACCCACGACAATAACATCACCCTTCCCAACTTGTGTTGACGCTAACAATCGCCCGAAAGGCGGCCAGCTTTCCAAACGATTGCCGACCCGGCAAATCCCAACGCCCCCTGGGGTGAAACACCCGTTTGTCAGACATCTTTCCCTTGGGTCTCTTTAAAAACATCTCTCCCACACTTGCCTAAACATTCCCCTCAGCATTATAACAGAGATAAAGGGTTACATACTCACGTGTCAGCTGGCCCGAGCTGCTAGCCTAGCCTAGAACGAAGTAAAGGAGATAGTTAGTTTAAATTTTTACGCTTAAGGTAAGTTAAGTTTGAGTATAAGTATAAAAAAACAGTTTAAGATTTAAGGTAAAAGAGATTCAAGTTTAAGGTAAGTTAAGTTTGAGTATAAGTATAAAAAAAACAGTTTAAGATTTAAGGTAAAAGAGACTCAAGTTTAAGGTAAGTTAAGTTTGAGTATAAGTATAAAAAAAACAGTTTAAGATTTAAGGTAAAAGAGATTCCAGTTTAAGGTAAGTTAAGTTTGAGTATAAGTATAAAAAAAAACAGTTTAAGATTTAAGGTAAAAGAGATTCAAGTTTAAGGTAAGTTAAGTTTGAGTATAAGTATAAAAAACAGTTTAAGATTTAAGGTAAAAGAGATTCCAGTTTAAGGTCAGCTAGACATAGTTAAAAAGTTTAACGTAAAACAAAGCACCCACGACAATAACATCACCCTTCCCAACTTGTGTTGACGCTAACAATCGCCCGAAAGGCGGCCAGCTTTCCAAACGATTGCCGACCCGGCAAATCCCAACGCCCCCTGGGGTGAAACACCCGTTTGTCAGACATCTTTCCCTTGGGTCTCTTTAAAAACATCTCTCCCACACTTGCCTAAACATTCCCCTCAGCATTATAACAGAGATAAAGGGTTACATACTCACGTGTCAGCTGGCCCGAGCTGCTAGCCTAGCCTAGAACGAAGTAAAGGAGATAGTTAGTTTAAATTTTTACGCTTAAGGTAAGTTAAGTTTGAGTATAAGTATAAAAAAACAGTTTAAGATTTAAGGTAAAAGAGATTCAAGTTTAAGGTAAGTTAAGTTTGAGTATAAGTATAAAAAAAACAGTTTAAGATTTAAGGTAAAAGAGACTCAAGTTTAAGGTAAGTTAAGTTTGAGTATAAGTATAAAAAAAACAGTTTAAGATTTAAGGTAAAAGAGATTCCAGTTTAAGGTAAGTTAAGTTTGAGTATAAGTATAAAAAAAAACAGTTTAAGATTTAAGGTAAAAGAGATTCAAGTTTAAGGTAAGTTAAGTTTGAGTATAAGTATAAAAAACAGTTTAAGATTTAAGGTAAAAGAGATTCCAGTTTAAGGTCAGCTAGACATAGTTAAAAAGTTTAACGTAAAACAAAGCACCCACGACAATAACATCACCCTTCCCAACTTGTGTTGACGCTAACAATCGCCCGAAAGGCGGCCAGCTTTCCAAACGATTGCCGACCCGGCAAATCCCAACGCCCCCTGGGGTGAAACACCCGTTTGTCAGACATCTTTCCCTTGGGTCTCTTTAAAAACATCTCTCCCACACTTGCCTAAACATTCCCCTCAGCATTATAACAGAGATAAAGGGTTACATACTCACGTGTCAGCTGGCCCGAGCTGCTAGCCTAGCCTAGAACGAAGTAAAGGAGATAGTTAGTTTTTAAATTTTTACGCTTAAGGTAAGTTAAGTTTGAGTATAAGTATAAAAAAACAGTTTAAGATTTAAGGTAAAAGAGATTCAAGTTTAAGGTAAGTTAAGTTTGAGTATAAGTATAAAAAAAACAGTTTAAGATTTAAGGTAAAAGAGACTCAAGTTTAAGGTAAGTTAAGTTTGAGTATAAGTATAAAAAAAACAGTTTAAGATTTAAGGTAAAAGAGATTCCAGTTTAAGGTAAGTTAAGTTTGAGTATAAGTATAAAAAAAAACAGTTTAAGATTTAAGGTAAAAGAGATTCAAGTTTAAGGTAAGTTAAGTTTGAGTATAAGTATAAAAAACAGTTTAAGATTTAAGGTAAAAGAGATTCCAGTTTAAGGTCAGCTAGACATAGTTAAAAAGTTTAACGTAAAACAAAGCACCCACGACAATAACATCACCCTTCCCAACTTGTGTTGACGCTAACAATCGCCCGAAAGGCGGCCAGCTTTCCAAACGATTGCCGACCCGGCAAATCCCAACGCCCCCTGGGGTGAAACACCCGTTTGTCAGACATCTTTCCCTTGGGTCTCTTTAAAAACATCTCTCCCACACTTGCCTAAACATTCCCCTCAGCATTATAACAGAGATAAAGGGTTACATACTCACGTGTCAGCTGGCCCGAGCTGCTAGCCTAGCCTAGAACGAAGTAAAGGAGATAGTTAGTTTAAATTTTTACGCTTAAGGTAAGTTAAGTTTGAGTATAAGTATAAAAAAACAGTTTAAGATTTAAGGTAAAAGAGATTCAAGTTTAAGGTAAGTTAAGTTTGAGTATAAGTATAAAAAAAACAGTTTAAGATTTAAGGTAAAAGAGACTCAAGTTTAAGGTAAGTTAAGTTTGAGTATAAGTATAAAAAAAACAGTTTAAGATTTAAGGTAAAAGAGATTCCAGTTTAAGGTAAGTTAAGTTTGAGTATAAGTATAAAAAAAAACAGTTTAAGATTTAAGGTAAAAGAGATTCAAGTTTAAGGTAAGTTAAGTTTGAGTATAAGTATAAAAAACAGTTTAAGATTTAAGGTAAAAGAGATTCCAGTTTAAGGTCAGCTAGACATAGTTAAAAAGTTTAACGTAAAACAAAGCACCCACGACAATAACATCACCCTTCCCAACTTGTGTTGACGCTAACAATCGCCCGAAAGGCGGCCAGCTTTCCAAACGATTGCCGACCCGGCAAATCCAACGCCCCCTGGGGTGAAACACCCGTTTGTCAGACATCTTTCCCTTGGGTCTCTTTAAAAACATCTCTCCCACACTTGCCTAAACATTCCCCTCAGCATTATAACAGAGATAAAGGGTTACATACTCACGTGTCAGCTGGCCCGAGCTGCTAGCCTAGCCTAGAACGAAGTAAAGGAGATAGTTAGTTTAAATTTTTACGCTTAAGGTAAGTTAAGTTTGAGTATAAGTATAAAAAAACAGTTTAAGATTTAAGGTAAAAGAGATTCAAGTTTAAGGTAAGTTAAGTTTGAGTATAAGTATAAAAAAAACAGTTTAAGATTTAAGGTAAAAGAGACTCAAGTTTAAGGTAAGTTAAGTTTGAGTATAAGTATAGAAAAAAACAGTTTAAGATTTAAGGTAAAAGAGATTCCAGTTTAAGGTAAGTTAAGTTTGAGTATAAGTATAAAAAAAAACAGTTTAAGATTTAAGGTAAAAGAGATTCAAGTTTAAGGTAAGTTAAGTTTGAGTATAAGTATAAAAAACAGTTTAAGATTTAAGGTAAAAGAGATTCCAGTTTAAGGTCAGCTAGACATAGTTAAAAAGTTTAACGTAAAACAAAGCACCCACGACAATAACATCACCCTTCCCAACTTGTGTTGACGCTAACAATCGCCCGAAAGGCGGCCAGCTTTCCAAACGATTGCCGACCCGGCAAATCCCAACGCCCCCTGGGGTGAAACACCCGTTTGTCAGACATCTTTCCCTTGGGTCTCTTTAAAAACATCTCTCCCACACTTGCCTAAACATTCCCCTCAGCATTATAACAGAGATAAAGGGTTACATACTCACGTGTCAGCTGGCCCGAGCTGCTAGCCTAGCCTAGAACGAAGTAAAGGAGATAGTTAGTTTAAATTTTTACGCTTAAGGTAAGTTAAGTTTGAGTATAAGTATAAAAAAACAGTTTAAGATTTAAGGTAAAAGAGATTCAAGTTTAAGGTAAGTTAAGTTTGAGTATAAGTATAAAAAAAACAGTTTAAGATTTAAGGTAAAAGAGACTCAAGTTTAAGGTAAGTTAAGTTTGAGTATAAGTATAAAAAAAACAGTTTAAGATTTAAGGTAAAAGAGATTCCAGTTTAAGGTAAGTTAAGTTTGAGTATAAGTATAAAAAAAAACAGTTTAAGATTTAAGGTAAAAGAGATTCAAGTTTAAGGTAAGTTAAGTTTGAGTATAAGTATAAAAAACAGTTTAAGATTTAAGGTAAAAGAGATTCCAGTTTAAGGTCAGCTAGACATAGTTAAAAAGTTTAACGTAAAACAAAGCACCCACGACAATAACATCACCCTTCCCAACTTGTGTTGACGCTAACAATCGCCCGAAAGGCGGCCAGCTTTCCAAACGATTGCCGACCCGGCAAATCCCAACGCCCCCTGGGGTGAAACACCCGTTTGTCAGACATCTTTCCCTTGGGTCTCTTTAAAAACATCTCTCCCACACTTGCCTAAACATTCCCCTCAGCATTATAACAGAGATAAAGGGTTACATACTCACGTGTCAGCTGGCCCGAGCTGCTAGCCTAGCCTAGAACGAAGTAAAGGAGATAGTTAGTTTAAATTTTTACGCTTAAGGTAAGTTAAGTTTGAGTATAAGTATAAAAAAACAGTTTAAGATTTAAGGTAAAAGAGATTCAAGTTTAAGGTAAGTTAAGTTTGAGTATAAGTATAAAAAAAACAGTTTAAGATTTAAGGTAAAAGAGACTCAAGTTTAAGGTAAGTTAAGTTTGAGTATAAGTATAAAAAAAACAGTTTAAGATTTAAGGTAAAAGAGATTCCAGTTTAAGGTAAGTTAAGTTTGAGTATAAGTATAAAAAAAAACAGTTTAAGATTTAAGGTAAAAGAGATTCAAGTTTAAGGTAAGTTAAGTTTGAGTATAAGTATAAAAAACAGTTTAAGATTTAAGGTAAAAGAGATTCCAGTTTAAGGTCAGCTAGACATAGTTAAAAAGTTTAACGTAAAACAAAGCACCCACGACAATAACATCACCCTTCCCAACTTGTGTTGACGCTAACAATCGCCCGAAAGGCGGCCAGCTTTCCAAACGATTGCCGACCCGGCAAATCCCAACGCCCCCTGGGGTGAAACACCCGTTTGTCAGACATCTTTCCCTTGGGTCTCTTTAAAAACATCTCTCCCACACTTGCCTAAACATTCCCCTCAGCATTATAACAGAGATAAAGGGTTACATACTCACGTGTCAGCTGGCCCGAGCTGCTAGCCTAGCCTAGAACGAAGTAAAGGAGATAGTTAGTTTAAATTTTTACGCTTAAGGTAAGTTAAGTTTGAGTATAAGTATAAAAAAACAGTTTAAGATTTAAGGTAAAAGAGATTCAAGTTTAAGGTAAGTTAAGTTTGAGTATAAGTATAAAAAAAACAGTTTAAGATTTAAGGTAAAAGAGACTCAAGTTTAAGGTAAGTTAAGTTTGAGTATAAGTATAAAAAAAACAGTTTAAGATTTAAGGTAAAAGAGATTCCAGTTTAAGGTAAGTTAAGTTTGAGTATAAGTATAAAAAAAAACAGTTTAAGATTTAAGGTAAAAGAGATTCAAGTTTAAGGTAAGTTAAGTTTGAGTATAAGTATAAAAAACAGTTTAAGATTTAAGGTAAAAGAGATTCCAGTTTAAGGTCAGCTAGACATAGTTAAAAAGTTTAACGTAAAACAAAGCACCCACGACAATAACATCACCCTTCCCAACTTGTGTTGACGCTAACAATCGCCCGAAAGGCGGCCAGCTTTCCAAACGATTGCCGACCCGGCAAATCCCAACGCCCCCTGGGGTGAAACACCCGTTTGTCAGACATCTTTCCCTTGGGTCTCTTTAAAAACATCTCTCCCACACTTGCCTAAACATTCCCCTCAGCATTATAACAGAGATAAAGGGTTACATACTCACGTGTCAGCTGGCCCGAGCTGCTAGCCTAGCCTAGAACGAAGTAAAGGAGATAGTTAGTTTAAATTTTTACGCTTAAGGTAAGTTAAGTTTGAGTATAAGTATAAAAAAACAGTTTAAGATTTAAGGTAAAAGAGATTCAAGTTTAAGGTAAGTTAAGTTTGAGTATAAGTATAAAAAAAACAGTTTAAGATTTAAGGTAAAAGAGACTCAAGTTTAAGGTAAGTTAAGTTTGAGTATAAGTATAAAAAAAACAGTTTAAGATTTAAGGTAAAAGAGATTCCAGTTTAAGGTAAGTTAAGTTTGAGTATAAGTATAAAAAAAAACAGTTTAAGATTTAAGGTAAAAGAGATTCAAGTTTAAGGTAAGTTAAGTTTGAGTATAAGTATAAAAAACAGTTTAAGATTTAAGGTAAAAGAGATTCCAGTTTAAGGTCAGCTAGACATAGTTAAAAAGTTTAACGTAAAACAAAGCACCCACGACAATAACATCACCCTTCCCAACTTGTGTTGACGCTAACAATCGCCCGAAAGGCGGCCAGCTTTCCAAACGATTGCCGACCCGGCAAATCCCAACGCCCCCTGGGGTGAAACACCCGTTTGTCAGACATCTTTCCCTTGGGTCTCTTTAAAAACATCTCTCCCACACTTGCCTAAACATTCCCCTCAGCATTATAACAGAGATAAAGGGTTACATACTCACGTGTCAGCTGGCCCGAGCTGCTAGCCTAGCCTAGAACGAAGTAAAGGAGATAGTTAGTTTAAATTTTTACGCTTAAGGTAAGTTAAGTTTGAGTATAAGTATAAAAAAACAGTTTAAGATTTAAGGTAAAAGAGATTCAAGTTTAAGGTAAGTTAAGTTTGAGTATAAGTATAAAAAAAACAGTTTAAGATTTAAGGTAAAAGAGACTCAAGTTTAAGGTAAGTTAAGTTTGAGTATAAGTATAAAAAAAACAGTTTAAGATTTAAGGTAAAAGAGATTCCAGTTTAAGGTAAGTTAAGTTTGAGTATAAGTATAAAAAAAAACAGTTTAAGATTTAAGGTAAAAGAGATTCAAGTTTAAGGTAAGTTAAGTTTGAGTATAAGTATAAAAAACAGTTTAAGATTTAAGGTAAAAGAGATTCCAGTTTAAGGTCAGCTAGACATAGTTAAAAAGTTTAACGTAAAACAAAGCACCCACGACAATAACATCACCCTTCCCAACTTGTGTTGACGCTAACAATCGCCCGAAAGGCGGCCAGCTTTCCAAACGATTGCCGACCCGGCAAATCCCAACGCCCCCTGGGGTGAAACACCCGTTTGTCAGACATCTTTCCCTTGGGTCTCTTTAAAAACATCTCTCCCACACTTGCCTAAACATTCCCCTCAGCATTATAACAGAGATAAAGGGTTACATACTCACGTGTCAGCTGGCCCGAGCTGCTAGCCTAGCCTAGAACGAAGTAAAGGAGATAGTTAGTTTAAATTTTTACGCTTAAGGTAAGTTAAGTTTGAGTATAAGTATAAAAAAACAGTTTAAGATTTAAGGTAAAAGAGATTCAAGTTTAAGGTAAGTTAAGTTTGAGTATAAGTATAAAAAAAACAGTTTAAGATTTAAGGTAAAAGAGACTCAAGTTTAAGGTAAGTTAAGTTTGAGTATAAGTATAAAAAAAACAGTTTAAGATTTAAGGTAAAAGAGATTCCAGTTTAAGGTAAGTTAAGTTTGAGTATAAGTATAAAAAAAAACAGTTTAAGATTTAAGGTAAAAGAGATTCAAGTTTAAGGTAAGTTAAGTTTGAGTATAAGTATAAAAAACAGTTTAAGATTTAAGGTAAAAGAGATTCCAGTTTAAGGTCAGCTAGACATAGTTAAAAAGTTTAACGTAAAACAAAGCACCCACGACAATAACATCACCCTTCCCAACTTGTGTTGACGCTAACAATCGCCCGAAAGGCGGCCAGCTTTCCAAACGATTGCCGACCCGGCAAATCCCAACGCCCCCTGGGGTGAAACACCCGTTTGTCAGACATCTTTCCCTTGGGTCTCTTTAAAAACATCTCTCCCACACTTGCCTAAACATTCCCCTCAGCATTATAACAGAGATAAAGGGTTACATACTCACGTGTCAGCTGGCCCGAGCTGCTAGCCTAGCCTAGAACGAAGTAAAGGAGATAGTTAGTTTAAATTTTTACGCTTAAGGTAAGTTAAGTTTGAGTATAAGTATAAAAAAACAGTTTAAGATTTAAGGTAAAAGAGATTCAAGTTTAAGGTAAGTTAAGTTTGAGTATAAGTATAAAAAAAACAGTTTAAGATTTAAGGTAAAAGAGACTCAAGTTTAAGGTAAGTTAAGTTTGAGTATAAGTATAAAAAAAACAGTTTAAGATTTAAGGTAAAAGAGATTCCAGTTTAAGGTAAGTTAAGTTTGAGTATAAGTATAAAAAAAAACAGTTTAAGATTTAAGGTAAAAGAGATTCAAGTTTAAGGTAAGTTAAGTTTGAGTATAAGTATAAAAAACAGTTTAAGATTTAAGGTAAAAGAGATTCCAGTTTAAGGTCAGCTAGACATAGTTAAAAAGTTTAACGTAAAACAAAGCACCCACGACAATAACATCACCCTTCCCAACTTGTGTTGACGCTAACAATCGCCCGAAAGGCGGCCAGCTTTCCAAACGATTGCCGACCCGGCAAATCCCAACGCCCCCTGGGGTGAAACACCCGTTTGTCAGACATCTTTCCCTTGGGTCTCTTTAAAAACATCTCTCCCACACTTGCCTAAACATTCCCCTCAGCATTATAACAGAGATAAAGGGTTACATACTCACGTGTCAGCTGGCCCGAGCTGCTAGCCTAGCCTAGAACGAAGTAAAGGAGATAGTTAGTTTAAATTTTTACGCTTAAGGTAAGTTAAGTTTGAGTATAAGTATAAAAAAACAGTTTAAGATTTAAGGTAAAAGAGATTCAAGTTTAAGGTAAGTTAAGTTTGAGTATAAGTATAAAAAAAACAGTTTAAGATTTAAGGTAAAAGAGACTCAAGTTTAAGGTAAGTTAAGTTTGAGTATAAGTATAAAAAAAACAGTTTAAGATTTAAGGTAAAAGAGATTCCAGTTTAAGGTAAGTTAAGTTTGAGTATAAGTATAAAAAAAAACAGTTTAAGATTTAAGGTAAAAGAGATTCGAGTTTAAGGTAAGTTAAGTTTGAGTATAAGTATAAAAAACAGTTTAAGATTTAAGGTAAAAGAGATTCCAGTTTAAGGTCAGCTAGACATAGTTAAAAAGTTTAACGTAAAACAAAGCACCCACGACAATAACATCACCCTTCCCAACTTGTGTTGACGCTAACAATCGCCCGAAAGGCGGCCAGCTTTCCAAACGATTGCCGACCCGGCAAATCCCAACGCCCCCTGGGGTGAAACACCCGTTTGTCAGACATCTTTCCCTTGGGTCTCTTTAAAAACATCTCTCCCACACTTGCCTAAACATTCCCCTCAGCATTATAACAGAGATAAAGGGTTACATACTCACGTGTCAGCTGGCCCGAGCTGCTAGCCTAGCCTAGAACGAAGTAAAGGAGATAGTTAGTTTAAATTTTTACGCTTAAGGTAAGTTAAGTTTGAGTATAAGTATAAAAAAACAGTTTAAGATTTAAGGTAAAAGAGATTCAAGTTTAAGGTAAGTTAAGTTTGAGTATAAGTATAAAAAAAACAGTTTAAGATTTAAGGTAAAAGAGACTCAAGTTTAAGGTAAGTTAAGTTTGAGTATAAGTATAAAAAAAACAGTTTAAGATTTAAGGTAAAAGAGATTCCAGTTTAAGGTAAGTTAAGTTTGAGTATAAGTATAAAAAAAAACAGTTTAAGATTTAAGGTAAAAGAGATTCGAGTTTAAGGTAAGTTAAGTTTGAGTATAAGTATAAAAAACAGTTTAAGATTTAAGGTAAAAGAGATTCCAGTTTAAGGTCAGCTAGACATAGTTAAAAAGTTTAACGTAAAACAAAGCACCCACGACAATAACATCACCCTTCCCAACTTGTGTTGACGCTAACAATCGCCCGAAAGGCGGCCAGCTTTCCAAACGATTGCCGACCCGGCAAATCCCAACGCCCCCTGGGGTGAAACACCCGTTTGTCAGACATCTTTCCCTTGGGTCTCTTTAAAAACATCTCTCCCACACTTGCCTAAACATTCCCCTCAGCATTATAACAGAGATAAAGGGTTACATACTCACGTGTCAGCTGGCCCGAGCTGCTAGCCTAGCCTAGAACGAAGTAAAGGAGATAGTTAGTTTAAATTTTTACGCTTAAGGTAAGTTAAGTTTGAGTATAAGTATAAAAAAACAGTTTAAGATTTAAGGTAAAAGAGATTCAAGTTTAAGGTAAGTTAAGTTTGAGTATAAGTATAAAAAAAACAGTTTAAGATTTAAGGTAAAAGAGACTCAAGTTTAAGGTAAGTTAAGTTTGAGTATAAGTATAAAAAAAACAGTTTAAGATTTAAGGTAAAAGAGATTCCAGTTTAAGGTAAGTTAAGTTTGAGTATAAGTATAAAAAAAAACAGTTTAAGATTTAAGGTAAAAGAGATTCAAGTTTAAGGTAAGTTAAGTTTGAGTATAAGTATAAAAAACAGTTTAAGATTTAAGGTAAAAGAGATTCCAGTTTAAGGTCAGCTAGACATAGTTAAAAAGTTTAACGTAAAACAAAGCACCCACGACAATAACATCACCCTTCCCAACTTGTGTTGACGCTAACAATCGCCCGAAAGGCGGCCAGCTTTCCAAACGATTGCCGACCCGGCAAATCCCAACGCCCCCTGGGGTGAAACACCCGTTTGTCAGACATCTTTCCCTTGGGTCTCTTTAAAAACATCTCTCCCACACTTGCCTAAACATTCCCCTCAGCATTATAACAGAGATAAAGGGTTACATACTCACGTGTCAGCTGGCCCGAGCTGCTAGCCTAGCCTAGAACGAAGTAAAGGAGATAGTTAGTTTAAATTTTTACGCTTAAGGTAAGTTAAGTTTGAGTATAAGTATAAAAAAACAGTTTAAGATTTAAGGTAAAAGAGATTCAAGTTTAAGGTAAGTTAAGTTTGAGTATAAGTATAAAAAAAACAGTTTAAGATTTAAGGTAAAAGAGACTCAAGTTTAAGGTAAGTTAAGTTTGAGTATAAGTATAAAAAAAACAGTTTAAGATTTAAGGTAAAAGAGATTCCAGTTTAAGGTAAGTTAAGTTTGAGTATAAGTATAAAAAAAAACAGTTTAAGATTTAAGGTAAAAGAGATTCAAGTTTAAGGTAAGTTAAGTTTGAGTATAAGTATAAAAAACAGTTTAAGATTTAAGGTAAAAGAGATTCCAGTTTAAGGTCAGCTAGACATAGTTAAAAAGTTTAACGTAAAACAAAGCACCCACGACAATAACATCACCCTTCCCAACTTGTGTTGACGCTAACAATCGCCCGAAAGGCGGCCAGCTTTCCAAACGATTGCCGACCCGGCAAATCCCAACGCCCCCTGGGGTGAAACACCCGTTTGTCAGACATCTTTCCCTTGGGTCTCTTTAAAAACATCTCTCCCACACTTGCCTAAACATTCCCCTCAGCATTATAACAGAGATAAAGGGTTACATACTCACGTGTCAGCTGGCCCGAGCTGCTAGCCTAGCCTAGAACGAAGTAAAGGAGATAGTTAGTTTAAATTTTTACGCTTAAGGTAAGTTAAGTTTGAGTATAAGTATAAAAAAACAGTTTAAGATTTAAGGTAAAAGAGATTCAAGTTTAAGGTAAGTTAAGTTTGAGTATAAGTATAAAAAAAACAGTTTAAGATTTAAGGTAAAAGAGACTCAAGTTTAAGGTAAGTTAAGTTTGAGTATAAGTATAAAAAAAACAGTTTAAGATTTAAGGTAAAAGAGATTCCAGTTTAAGGTAAGTTAAGTTTGAGTATAAGTATAAAAAAAAACAGTTTAAGATTTAAGGTAAAAGAGATTCAAGTTTAAGGTAAGTTAAGTTTGAGTATAAGTATAAAAAACAGTTTAAGATTTAAGGTAAAAGAGATTCCAGTTTAAGGTCAGCTAGACATAGTTAAAAAGTTTAACGTAAAACAAAGCACCCACGACAATAACATCACCCTTCCCAACTTGTGTTGACGCTAACAATCGCCCGAAAGGCGGCCAGCTTTCCAAACGATTGCCGACCCGGCAAATCCCAACGCCCCCTGGGGTGAAACACCCGTTTGTCAGACATCTTTCCCTTGGGTCTCTTTAAAAACATCTCTCCCACACTTGCCTAAACATTCCCCTCAGCATTATAACAGAGATAAAGGGTTACATACTCACGTGTCAGCTGGCCCGAGCTGCTAGCCTAGCCTAGAACGAAGTAAAGGAGATAGTTAGTTTAAATTTTTACGCTTAAGGTAAGTTAAGTTTGAGTATAAGTATAAAAAAACAGTTTAAGATTTAAGGTAAAAGAGATTCAAGTTTAAGGTAAGTTAAGTTTGAGTATAAGTATAAAAAAAACAGTTTAAGATTTAAGGTAAAAGAGACTCAAGTTTAAGGTAAGTTAAGTTTGAGTATAAGTATAAAAAAAACAGTTTAAGATTTAAGGTAAAAGAGATTCCAGTTTAAGGTAAGTTAAGTTTGAGTATAAGTATAAAAAAAAACAGTTTAAGATTTAAGGTAAAAGAGATTCAAGTTTAAGGTAAGTTAAGTTTGAGTATAAGTATAAAAAACAGTTTAAGATTTAAGGTAAAAGAGATTCCAGTTTAAGGTCAGCTAGACATAGTTAAAAAGTTTAACGTAAAACAAAGCACCCACGACAATAACATCACCCTTCCCAACTTGTGTTGACGCTAACAATCGCCCGAAAGGCGGCCAGCTTTCCAAACGATTGCCGACCCGGCAAATCCCAACGCCCCCTGGGGTGAAACACCCGTTTGTCAGACATCTTTCCCTTGGGTCTCTTTAAAAACATCTCTCCCACACTTGCCTAAACATTCCCCTCAGCATTATAACAGAGATAAAGGGTTACATACTCACGTGTCAGCTGGCCCGAGCTGCTAGCCTAGCCTAGAACGAAGTAAAGGAGATAGTTAGTTTAAATTTTTACGCTTAAGGTAAGTTAAGTTTGAGTATAAGTATAAAAAAACAGTTTAAGATTTAAGGTAAAAGAGATTCAAGTTTAAGGTAAGTTAAGTTTGAGTATAAGTATAAAAAAAACAGTTTAAGATTTAAGGTAAAAGAGACTCAAGTTTAAGGTAAGTTAAGTTTGAGTATAAGTATAAAAAAAACAGTTTAAGATTTAAGGTAAAAGAGATTCCAGTTTAAGGTAAGTTAAGTTTGAGTATAAGTATAAAAAAAAACAGTTTAAGATTTAAGGTAAAAGAGATTCAAGTTTAAGGTAAGTTAAGTTTGAGTATAAGTATAAAAAACAGTTTAAGATTTAAGGTAAAAGAGATTCCAGTTTAAGGTCAGCTAGACATAGTTAAAAAGTTTAACGTAAAACAAAGCACCCACGACAATAACATCACCCTTCCCAACTTGTGTTGACGCTAACAATCGCCCGAAAGGCGGCCAGCTTTCCAAACGATTGCCGACCCGGCAAATCCCAACGCCCCCTGGGGTGAAACACCCGTTTGTCAGACATCTTTCCCTTGGGTCTCTTTAAAAACATCTCTCCCACACTTGCCTAAACATTCCCCTCAGCATTATAACAGAGATAAAGGGTTACATACTCACGTGTCAGCTGGCCCGAGCTGCTAGCCTAGCCTAGAACGAAGTAAAGGAGATAGTTAGTTTAAATTTTTACGCTTAAGGTAAGTTAAGTTTGAGTATAAGTATAAAAAAACAGTTTAAGATTTAAGGTAAAAGAGATTCAAGTTTAAGGTAAGTTAAGTTTGAGTATAAGTATAAAAAAAACAGTTTAAGATTTAAGGTAAAAGAGACTCAAGTTTAAGGTAAGTTAAGTTTGAGTATAAGTATAAAAAAAACAGTTTAAGATTTAAGGTAAAAGAGATTCCAGTTTAAGGTAAGTTAAGTTTGAGTATAAGTATAAAAAAAAACAGTTTAAGATTTAAGGTAAAAGAGATTCAAGTTTAAGGTAAGTTAAGTTTGAGTATAAGTATAAAAAACAGTTTAAGATTTAAGGTAAAAGAGATTCCAGTTTAAGGTCAGCTAGACATAGTTAAAAAGTTTAACGTAAAACAAAGCACCCACGACAATAACATCACCCTTCCCAACTTGTGTTGACGCTAACAATCGCCCGAAAGGCGGCCAGCTTTCCAAACGATTGCCGACCCGGCAAATCCCAACGCCCCCTGGGGTGAAACACCCGTTTGTCAGACATCTTTCCCTTGGGTCTCTTTAAAAACATCTCTCCCACACTTGCCTAAACATTCCCCTCAGCATTATAACAGAGATAAAGGGTTACATACTCACGTGTCAGCTGGCCCGAGCTGCTAGCCTAGCCTAGAACGAAGTAAAGGAGATAGTTAGTTTAAATTTTTACGCTTAAGGTAAGTTAAGTTTGAGTATAAGTATAAAAAAACAGTTTAAGATTTAAGGTAAAAGAGATTCAAGTTTAAGGTAAGTTAAGTTTGAGTATAAGTATAAAAAAAACAGTTTAAGATTTAAGGTAAAAGAGACTCAAGTTTAAGGTAAGTTAAGTTTGAGTATAAGTATAAAAAAAACAGTTTAAGATTTAAGGTAAAAGAGATTCCAGTTTAAGGTAAGTTAAGTTTGAGTATAAGTATAAAAAAAAACAGTTTAAGATTTAAGGTAAAAGAGATTCAAGTTTAAGGTAAGTTAAGTTTGAGTATAAGTATAAAAAACAGTTTAAGATTTAAGGTAAAAGAGATTCCAGTTTAAGGTCAGCTAGACATAGTTAAAAAGTTTAACGTAAAACAAAGCACCCACGACAATAACATCACCCTTCCCAACTTGTGTTGACGCTAACAATCGCCCGAAAGGCGGCCAGCTTTCCAAACGATTGCCGACCCGGCAAATCCCAACGCCCCCTGGGGTGAAACACCCGTTTGTCAGACATCTTTCCCTTGGGTCTCTTTAAAAACATCTCTCCCACACTTGCCTAAACATTCCCCTCAGCATTATAACAGAGATAAAGGGTTACATACTCACGTGTCAGCTGGCCCGAGCTGCTAGCCTAGCCTAGAACGAAGTAAAGGAGATAGTTAGTTTAAATTTTTACGCTTAAGGTAAGTTAAGTTTGAGTATAAGTATAAAAAAACAGTTTAAGATTTAAGGTAAAAGAGATTCAAGTTTAAGGTAAGTTAAGTTTGAGTATAAGTATAAAAAAAACAGTTTAAGATTTAAGGTAAAAGAGACTCAAGTTTAAGGTAAGTTAAGTTTGAGTATAAGTATAAAAAAAACAGTTTAAGATTTAAGGTAAAAGAGATTCCAGTTTAAGGTAAGTTAAGTTTGAGTATAAGTATAAAAAAAAACAGTTTAAGATTTAAGGTAAAAGAGATTCAAGTTTAAGGTAAGTTAAGTTTGAGTATAAGTATAAAAAACAGTTTAAGATTTAAGGTAAAAGAGATTCCAGTTTAAGGTCAGCTAGACATAGTTAAAAAGTTTAACGTAAAACAAAGCACCCACGACAATAACATCACCCTTCCCAACTTGTGTTGACGCTAACAATCGCCCGAAAGGCGGCCAGCTTTCCAAACGATTGCCGACCCGGCAAATCCCAACGCCCCCTGGGGTGAAACACCCGTTTGTCAGACATCTTTCCCTTGGGTCTCTTTAAAAACATCTCTCCCACACTTGCCTAAACATTCCCCTCAGCATTATAACAGAGATAAAGGGTTACATACTCACGTGTCAGCTGGCCCGAGCTGCTAGCCTAGCCTAGAACGAAGTAAAGGAGATAGTTAGTTTAAATTTTTACGCTTAAGGTAAGTTAAGTTTGAGTATAAGTATAAAAAAACAGTTTAAGATTTAAGGTAAAAGAGATTCAAGTTTAAGGTAAGTTAAGTTTGAGTATAAGTATAAAAAAAACAGTTTAAGATTTAAGGTAAAAGAGACTCAAGTTTAAGGTAAGTTAAGTTTGAGTATAAGTATAAAAAAAACAGTTTAAGATTTAAGGTAAAAGAGATTCCAGTTTAAGGTAAGTTAAGTTTGAGTATAAGTATAAAAAAAAACAGTTTAAGATTTAAGGTAAAAGAGATTCAAGTTTAAGGTAAGTTAAGTTTGAGTATAAGTATAAAAAACAGTTTAAGATTTAAGGTAAAAGAGATTCCAGTTTAAGGTCAGCTAGACATAGTTAAAAAGTTTAACGTAAAACAAAGCACCCACGACAATAACATCACCCTTCCCAACTTGTGTTGACGCTAACAATCGCCCGAAAGGCGGCCAGCTTTCCAAACGATTGCCGACCCGGCAAATCCCAACGCCCCCTGGGGTGAAACACCCGTTTGTCAGACATCTTTCCCTTGGGTCTCTTTAAAAACATCTCTCCCACACTTGCCTAAACATTCCCCTCAGCATTATAACAGAGATAAAGGGTTACATACTCACGTGTCAGCTGGCCCGAGCTGCTAGCCTAGCCTAGAACGAAGTAAAGGAGATAGTTAGTTTAAATTTTTACGCTTAAGGTAAGTTAAGTTTGAGTATAAGTATAAAAAAACAGTTTAAGATTTAAGGTAAAAGAGATTCAAGTTTAAGGTAAGTTAAGTTTGAGTATAAGTATAAAAAAAACAGTTTAAGATTTAAGGTAAAAGAGACTCAAGTTTAAGGTAAGTTAAGTTTGAGTATAAGTATAAAAAAAACAGTTTAAGATTTAAGGTAAAAGAGATTCCAGTTTAAGGTAAGTTAAGTTTGAGTATAAGTATAAAAAAAAACAGTTTAAGATTTAAGGTAAAAGAGATTCAAGTTTAAGGTAAGTTAAGTTTGAGTATAAGTATAAAAAACAGTTTAAGATTTAAGGTAAAAGAGATTCCAGTTTAAGGTCAGCTAGACATAGTTAAAAAGTTTAACGTAAAACAAAGCACCCACGACAATAACATCACCCTTCCCAACTTGTGTTGACGCTAACAATCGCCCGAAAGGCGGCCAGCTTTCCAAACGATTGCCGACCCGGCAAATCCCAACGCCCCCTGGGGTGAAACACCCGTTTGTCAGACATCTTTCCCTTGGGTCTCTTTAAAAACATCTCTCCCACACTTGCCTAAACATTCCCCTCAGCATTATAACAGAGATAAAGGGTTACATACTCACGTGTCAGCTGGCCCGAGCTGCTAGCCTAGCCTAGAACGAAGTAAAGGAGATAGTTAGTTTAAATTTTTACGCTTAAGGTAAGTTAAGTTTGAGTATAAGTATAAAAAAACAGTTTAAGATTTAAGGTAAAAGAGATTCAAGTTTAAGGTAAGTTAAGTTTGAGTATAAGTATAAAAAAAACAGTTTAAGATTTAAGGTAAAAGAGACTCAAGTTTAAGGTAAGTTAAGTTTGAGTATAAGTATAAAAAAAACAGTTTAAGATTTAAGGTAAAAGAGATTCCAGTTTAAGGTAAGTTAAGTTTGAGTATAAGTATAAAAAAAAACAGTTTAAGATTTAAGGTAAAAGAGATTCGAGTTTAAGGTAAGTTAAGTTTGAGTATAAGTATAAAAAACAGTTTAAGATTTAAGGTAAAAGAGATTCCAGTTTAAGGTCAGCTAGACATAGTTAAAAAGTTTAACGTAAAACAAAGCACCCACGACAATAACATCACCCTTCCCAACTTGTGTTGACGCTAACAATCGCCCGAAAGGCGGCCAGCTTTCCAAACGATTGCCGACCCGGCAAATCCCAACGCCCCCTGGGGTGAAACACCCGTTTGTCAGACATCTTTCCCTTGGGTCTCTTTAAAAACATCTCTCCCACACTTGCCTAAACATTCCCCTCAGCATTATAACAGAGATAAAGGGTTACATACTCACGTGTCAGCTGGCCCGAGCTGCTAGCCTAGCCTAGAACGAAGTAAAGGAGATAGTTAGTTTAAATTTTTACGCTTAAGGTAAGTTAAGTTTGAGTATAAGTATAAAAAAACAGTTTAAGATTTAAGGTAAAAGAGATTCAAGTTTAAGGTAAGTTAAGTTTGAGTATAAGTATAAAAAAAACAGTTTAAGATTTAAGGTAAAAGAGACTCAAGTTTAAGGTAAGTTAAGTTTGAGTATAAGTATAAAAAAAACAGTTTAAGATTTAAGGTAAAAGAGATTCCAGTTTAAGGTAAGTTAAGTTTGAGTATAAGTATAAAAAAAAACAGTTTAAGATTTAAGGTAAAAGAGATTCAAGTTTAAGGTAAGTTAAGTTTGAGTATAAGTATAAAAAACAGTTTAAGATTTAAGGTAAAAGAGATTCCAGTTTAAGGTCAGCTAGACATAGTTAAAAAGTTTAACGTAAAACAAAGCACCCACGACAATAACATCACCCTTCCCAACTTGTGTTGACGCTAACAATCGCCCGAAAGGCGGCCAGCTTTCCAAACGATTGCCGACCCGGCAAATCCCAACGCCCCCTGGGGTGAAACACCCGTTTGTCAGACATCTTTCCCTTGGGTCTCTTTAAAAACATCTCTCCCACACTTGCCTAAACATTCCCCTCAGCATTATAACAGAGATAAAGGGTTACATACTCACGTGTCAGCTGGCCCGAGCTGCTAGCCTAGCCTAGAACGAAGTAAAGGAGATAGTTAGTTTAAATTTTTACGCTTAAGGTAAGTTAAGTTTGAGTATAAGTATAAAAAAACAGTTTAAGATTTAAGGTAAAAGAGATTCAAGTTTAAGGTAAGTTAAGTTTGAGTATAAGTATAAAAAAAACAGTTTAAGATTTAAGGTAAAAGAGACTCAAGTTTAAGGTAAGTTAAGTTTGAGTATAAGTATAAAAAAAACAGTTTAAGATTTAAGGTAAAAGAGATTCCAGTTTAAGGTAAGTTAAGTTTGAGTATAAGTATAAAAAAAAACAGTTTAAGATTTAAGGTAAAAGAGATTCAAGTTTAAGGTAAGTTAAGTTTGAGTATAAGTATAAAAAACAGTTTAAGATTTAAGGTAAAAGAGATTCCAGTTTAAGGTCAGCTAGACATAGTTAAAAAGTTTAACGTAAAACAAAGCACCCACGACAATAACATCACCCTTCCCAACTTGTGTTGACGCTAACAATCGCCCGAAAGGCGGCCAGCTTTCCAAACGATTGCCGACCCGGCAAATCCCAACGCCCCCTGGGGTGAAACACCCGTTTGTCAGACATCTTTCCCTTGGGTCTCTTTAAAAACATCTCTCCCACACTTGCCTAAACATTCCCCTCAGCATTATAACAGAGATAAAGGGTTACATACTCACGTGTCAGCTGGCCCGAGCTGCTAGCCTAGCCTAGAACGAAGTAAAGGAGATAGTTAGTTTAAATTTTTACGCTTAAGGTAAGTTAAGTTTGAGTATAAGTATAAAAAAACAGTTTAAGATTTAAGGTAAAAGAGATTCAAGTTTAAGGTAAGTTAAGTTTGAGTATAAGTATAAAAAAAACAGTTTAAGATTTAAGGTAAAAGAGACTCAAGTTTAAGGTAAGTTAAGTTTGAGTATAAGTATAAAAAAAACAGTTTAAGATTTAAGGTAAAAGAGATTCCAGTTTAAGGTAAGTTAAGTTTGAGTATAAGTATAAAAAAAAACAGTTTAAGATTTAAGGTAAAAGAGATTCAAGTTTAAGGTAAGTTAAGTTTGAGTATAAGTATAAAAAACAGTTTAAGATTTAAGGTAAAAGAGATTCCAGTTTAAGGTCAGCTAGACATAGTTAAAAAGTTTAACGTAAAACAAAGCACCCACGACAATAACATCACCCTTCCCAACTTGTGTTGACGCTAACAATCGCCCGAAAGGCGGCCAGCTTTCCAAACGATTGCCGACCCGGCAAATCCCAACGCCCCCTGGGGTGAAACACCCGTTTGTCAGACATCTTTCCCTTGGGTCTCTTTAAAAACATCTCTCCCACACTTGCCTAAACATTCCCCTCAGCATTATAACAGAGATAAAGGGTTACATACTCACGTGTCAGCTGGCCCGAGCTGCTAGCCTAGCCTAGAACGAAGTAAAGGAGATAGTTAGTTTAAATTTTTACGCTTAAGGTAAGTTAAGTTTGAGTATAAGTATAAAAAAACAGTTTAAGATTTAAGGTAAAAGAGATTCAAGTTTAAGGTAAGTTAAGTTTGAGTATAAGTATAAAAAAAACAGTTTAAGATTTAAGGTAAAAGAGACTCAAGTTTAAGGTAAGTTAAGTTTGAGTATAAGTATAAAAAAAACAGTTTAAGATTTAAGGTAAAAGAGATTCCAGTTTAAGGTAAGTTAAGTTTGAGTATAAGTATAAAAAAAAACAGTTTAAGATTTAAGGTAAAAGAGATTCAAGTTTAAGGTAAGTTAAGTTTGAGTATAAGTATAAAAAACAGTTTAAGATTTAAGGTAAAAGAGATTCCAGTTTAAGGTCAGCTAGACATAGTTAAAAAGTTTAACGTAAAACAAAGCACCCACGACAATAACATCACCCTTCCCAACTTGTGTTGACGCTAACAATCGCCCGAAAGGCGGCCAGCTTTCCAAACGATTGCCGACCCGGCAAATCCCAACGCCCCCTGGGGTGAAACACCCGTTTGTCAGACATCTTTCCCTTGGGTCTCTTTAAAAACATCTCTCCCACACTTGCCTAAACATTCCCCTCAGCATTATAACAGAGATAAAGGGTTACATACTCACGTGTCAGCTGGCCCGAGCTGCTAGCCTAGCCTAGAACGAAGTAAAGGAGATAGTTAGTTTAAATTTTTACGCTTAAGGTAAGTTAAGTTTGAGTATAAGTATAAAAAAACAGTTTAAGATTTAAGGTAAAAGAGATTCAAGTTTAAGGTAAGTTAAGTTTGAGTATAAGTATAAAAAAAACAGTTTAAGATTTAAGGTAAAAGAGACTCAAGTTTAAGGTAAGTTAAGTTTGAGTATAAGTATAAAAAAAACAGTTTAAGATTTAAGGTAAAAGAGATTCCAGTTTAAGGTAAGTTAAGTTTGAGTATAAGTATAAAAAAAAACAGTTTAAGATTTAAGGTAAAAGAGATTCAAGTTTAAGGTAAGTTAAGTTTGAGTATAAGTATAAAAAACAGTTTAAGATTTAAGGTAAAAGAGATTCCAGTTTAAGGTCAGCTAGACATAGTTAAAAAGTTTAACGTAAAACAAAGCACCCACGACAATAACATCACCCTTCCCAACTTGTGTTGACGCTAACAATCGCCCGAAAGGCGGCCAGCTTTCCAAACGATTGCCGACCCGGCAAATCCCAACGCCCCCTGGGGTGAAACACCCGTTTGTCAGACATCTTTCCCTTGGGTCTCTTTAAAAACATCTCTCCCACACTTGCCTAAACATTCCCCTCAGCATTATAACAGAGATAAAGGGTTACATACTCACGTGTCAGCTGGCCCGAGCTGCTAGCCTAGCCTAGAACGAAGTAAAGGAGATAGTTAGTTTAAATTTTTACGCTTAAGGTAAGTTAAGTTTGAGTATAAGTATAAAAAAACAGTTTAAGATTTAAGGTAAAAGAGATTCAAGTTTAAGGTAAGTTAAGTTTGAGTATAAGTATAAAAAAAACAGTTTAAGATTTAAGGTAAAAGAGACTCAAGTTTAAGGTAAGTTAAGTTTGAGTATAAGTATAAAAAAAACAGTTTAAGATTTAAGGTAAAAGAGATTCCAGTTTAAGGTAAGTTAAGTTTGAGTATAAGTATAAAAAAAAACAGTTTAAGATTTAAGGTAAAAGAGATTCAAGTTTAAGGTAAGTTAAGTTTGAGTATAAGTATAAAAAACAGTTTAAGATTTAAGGTAAAAGAGATTCCAGTTTAAGGTCAGCTAGACATAGTTAAAAAGTTTAACGTAAAACAAAGCACCCACGACAATAACATCACCCTTCCCAACTTGTGTTGACGCTAACAATCGCCCGAAAGGCGGCCAGCTTTCCAAACGATTGCCGACCCGGCAAATCCCAACGCCCCCTGGGGTGAAACACCCGTTTGTCAGACATCTTTCCCTTGGGTCTCTTTAAAAACATCTCTCCCACACTTGCCTAAACATTCCCCTCAGCATTATAACAGAGATAAAGGGTTACATACTCACGTGTCAGCTGGCCCGAGCTGCTAGCCTAGCCTAGAACGAAGTAAAGGAGATAGTTAGTTTAAATTTTTACGCTTAAGGTAAGTTAAGTTTGAGTATAAGTATAAAAAAACAGTTTAAGATTTAAGGTAAAAGAGATTCAAGTTTAAGGTAAGTTAAGTTTGAGTATAAGTATAAAAAAAACAGTTTAAGATTTAAGGTAAAAGAGACTCAAGTTTAAGGTAAGTTAAGTTTGAGTATAAGTATAAAAAAAACAGTTTAAGATTTAAGGTAAAAGAGATTCCAGTTTAAGGTAAGTTAAGTTTGAGTATAAGTATAAAAAAAAACAGTTTAAGATTTAAGGTAAAAGAGATTCAAGTTTAAGGTAAGTTAAGTTTGAGTATAAGTATAAAAAACAGTTTAAGATTTAAGGTAAAAGAGATTCCAGTTTAAGGTCAGCTAGACATAGTTAAAAAGTTTAACGTAAAACAAAGCACCCACGACAATAACATCACCCTTCCCAACTTGTGTTGACGCTAACAATCGCCCGAAAGGCGGCCAGCTTTCCAAACGATTGCCGACCCGGCAAATCCCAACGCCCCCTGGGGTGAAACACCCGTTTGTCAGACATCTTTCCCTTGGGTCTCTTTAAAAACATCTCTCCCACACTTGCCTAAACATTCCCCTCAGCATTATAACAGAGATAAAGGGTTACATACTCACGTGTCAGCTGGCCCGAGCTGCTAGCCTAGCCTAGAACGAAGTAAAGGAGATAGTTAGTTTAAATTTTTACGCTTAAGGTAAGTTAAGTTTGAGTATAAGTATAAAAAAACAGTTTAAGATTTAAGGTAAAAGAGATTCAAGTTTAAGGTAAGTTAAGTTTGAGTATAAGTATAAAAAAAACAGTTTAAGATTTAAGGTAAAAGAGACTCAAGTTTAAGGTAAGTTAAGTTTGAGTATAAGTATAAAAAAAACAGTTTAAGATTTAAGGTAAAAGAGATTCCAGTTTAAGGTAAGTTAAGTTTGAGTATAAGTATAAAAAAAAACAGTTTAAGATTTAAGGTAAAAGAGATTCGAGTTTAAGGTAAGTTAAGTTTGAGTATAAGTATAAAAAACAGTTTAAGATTTAAGGTAAAAGAGATTCCAGTTTAAGGTCAGCTAGACATAGTTAAAAAGTTTAACGTAAAACAAAGCACCCACGACAATAACATCACCCTTCCCAACTTGTGTTGACGCTAACAATCGCCCGAAAGGCGGCCAGCTTTCCAAACGATTGCCGACCCGGCAAATCCCAACGCCCCCTGGGGTGAAACACCCGTTTGTCAGACATCTTTCCCTTGGGTCTCTTTAAAAACATCTCTCCCACACTTGCCTAAACATTCCCCTCAGCATTATAACAGAGATAAAGGGTTACATACTCACGTGTCAGCTGGCCCGAGCTGCTAGCCTAGCCTAGAACGAAGTAAAGGAGATAGTTAGTTTAAATTTTTACGCTTAAGGTAAGTTAAGTTTGAGTATAAGTATAAAAAAACAGTTTAAGATTTAAGGTAAAAGAGATTCAAGTTTAAGGTAAGTTAAGTTTGAGTATAAGTATAAAAAAAACAGTTTAAGATTTAAGGTAAAAGAGACTCAAGTTTAAGGTAAGTTAAGTTTGAGTATAAGTATAAAAAAAACAGTTTAAGATTTAAGGTAAAAGAGATTCCAGTTTAAGGTAAGTTAAGTTTGAGTATAAGTATAAAAAAAAACAGTTTAAGATTTAAGGTAAAAGAGATTCAAGTTTAAGGTAAGTTAAGTTTGAGTATAAGTATAAAAAACAGTTTAAGATTTAAGGTAAAAGAGATTCCAGTTTAAGGTCAGCTAGACATAGTTAAAAAGTTTAACGTAAAACAAAGCACCCACGACAATAACATCACCCTTCCCAACTTGTGTTGACGCTAACAATCGCCCGAAAGGCGGCCAGCTTTCCAAACGATTGCCGACCCGGCAAATCCCAACGCCCCCTGGGGTGAAACACCCGTTTGTCAGACATCTTTCCCTTGGGTCTCTTTAAAAACATCTCTCCCACACTTGCCTAAACATTCCCCTCAGCATTATAACAGAGATAAAGGGTTACATACTCACGTGTCAGCTGGCCCGAGCTGCTAGCCTAGCCTAGAACGAAGTAAAGGAGATAGTTAGTTTAAATTTTTACGCTTAAGGTAAGTTAAGTTTGAGTATAAGTATAAAAAAACAGTTTAAGATTTAAGGTAAAAGAGATTCAAGTTTAAGGTAAGTTAAGTTTGAGTATAAGTATAAAAAAAACAGTTTAAGATTTAAGGTAAAAGAGACTCAAGTTTAAGGTAAGTTAAGTTTGAGTATAAGTATAAAAAAAACAGTTTAAGATTTAAGGTAAAAGAGATTCCAGTTTAAGGTAAGTTAAGTTTGAGTATAAGTATAAAAAAAAACAGTTTAAGATTTAAGGTAAAAGAGATTCAAGTTTAAGGTAAGTTAAGTTTGAGTATAAGTATAAAAAACAGTTTAAGATTTAAGGTAAAAGAGATTCCAGTTTAAGGTCAGCTAGACATAGTTAAAAAGTTTAACGTAAAACAAAGCACCCACGACAATAACATCACCCTTCCCAACTTGTGTTGACGCTAACAATCGCCCGAAAGGCGGCCAGCTTTCCAAACGATTGCCGACCCGGCAAATCCCAACGCCCCCTGGGGTGAAACACCCGTTTGTCAGACATCTTTCCCTTGGGTCTCTTTAAAAACATCTCTCCCACACTTGCCTAAACATTCCCCTCAGCATTATAACAGAGATAAAGGGTTACATACTCACGTGTCAGCTGGCCCGAGCTGCTAGCCTAGCCTAGAACGAAGTAAAGGAGATAGTTAGTTTAAATTTTTACGCTTAAGGTAAGTTAAGTTTGAGTATAAGTATAAAAAAACAGTTTAAGATTTAAGGTAAAAGAGATTCAAGTTTAAGGTAAGTTAAGTTTGAGTATAAGTATAAAAAAAACAGTTTAAGATTTAAGGTAAAAGAGACTCAAGTTTAAGGTAAGTTAAGTTTGAGTATAAGTATAAAAAAAACAGTTTAAGATTTAAGGTAAAAGAGATTCCAGTTTAAGGTAAGTTAAGTTTGAGTATAAGTATAAAAAAAAACAGTTTAAGATTTAAGGTAAAAGAGATTCAAGTTTAAGGTAAGTTAAGTTTGAGTATAAGTATAAAAAACAGTTTAAGATTTAAGGTAAAAGAGATTCCAGTTTAAGGTCAGCTAGACATAGTTAAAAAGTTTAACGTAAAACAAAGCACCCACGACAATAACATCACCCTTCCCAACTTGTGTTGACGCTAACAATCGCCCGAAAGGCGGCCAGCTTTCCAAACGATTGCCGACCCGGCAAATCCCAACGCCCCCTGGGGTGAAACACCCGTTTGTCAGACATCTTTCCCTTGGGTCTCTTTAAAAACATCTCTCCCACACTTGCCTAAACATTCCCCTCAGCATTATAACAGAGATAAAGGGTTACATACTCACGTGTCAGCTGGCCCGAGCTGCTAGCCTAGCCTAGAACGAAGTAAAGGAGATAGTTAGTTTAAATTTTTACGCTTAAGGTAAGTTAAGTTTGAGTATAAGTATAAAAAAACAGTTTAAGATTTAAGGTAAAAGAGATTCAAGTTTAAGGTAAGTTAAGTTTGAGTATAAGTATAAAAAAAACAGTTTAAGATTTAAGGTAAAAGAGACTCAAGTTTAAGGTAAGTTAAGTTTGAGTATAAGTATAAAAAAAACAGTTTAAGATTTAAGGTAAAAGAGATTCCAGTTTAAGGTAAGTTAAGTTTGAGTATAAGTATAAAAAAAAACAGTTTAAGATTTAAGGTAAAAGAGATTCGAGTTTAAGGTAAGTTAAGTTTGAGTATAAGTATAAAAAACAGTTTAAGATTTAAGGTAAAAGAGATTCCAGTTTAAGGTCAGCTAGACATAGTTAAAAAGTTTAACGTAAAACAAAGCACCCACGACAATAACATCACCCTTCCCAACTTGTGTTGACGCTAACAATCGCCCGAAAGGCGGCCAGCTTTCCAAACGATTGCCGACCCGGCAAATCCCAACGCCCCCTGGGGTGAAACACCCGTTTGTCAGACATCTTTCCCTTGGGTCTCTTTAAAAACATCTCTCCCACACTTGCCTAAACATTCCCCTCAGCATTATAACAGAGATAAAGGGTTACATACTCACGTGTCAGCTGGCCCGAGCTGCTAGCCTAGCCTAGAACGAAGTAAAGGAGATAGTTAGTTTAAATTTTTACGCTTAAGGTAAGTTAAGTTTGAGTATAAGTATAAAAAAACAGTTTAAGATTTAAGGTAAAAGAGATTCAAGTTTAAGGTAAGTTAAGTTTGAGTATAAGTATAAAAAAAACAGTTTAAGATTTAAGGTAAAAGAGACTCAAGTTTAAGGTAAGTTAAGTTTGAGTATAAGTATAAAAAAAACAGTTTAAGATTTAAGGTAAAAGAGATTCCAGTTTAAGGTAAGTTAAGTTTGAGTATAAGTATAAAAAAAAACAGTTTAAGATTTAAGGTAAAAGAGATTCAAGTTTAAGGTAAGTTAAGTTTGAGTATAAGTATAAAAAACAGTTTAAGATTTAAGGTAAAAGAGATTCCAGTTTAAGGTCAGCTAGACATAGTTAAAAAGTTTAACGTAAAACAAAGCACCCACGACAATAACATCACCCTTCCCAACTTGTGTTGACGCTAACAATCGCCCGAAAGGCGGCCAGCTTTCCAAACGATTGCCGACCCGGCAAATCCCAACGCCCCCTGGGGTGAAACACCCGTTTGTCAGACATCTTTCCCTTGGGTCTCTTTAAAAACATCTCTCCCACACTTGCCTAAACATTCCCCTCAGCATTATAACAGAGATAAAGGGTTACATACTCACGTGTCAGCTGGCCCGAGCTGCTAGCCTAGCCTAGAACGAAGTAAAGGAGATAGTTAGTTTAAATTTTTACGCTTAAGGTAAGTTAAGTTTGAGTATAAGTATAAAAAAACAGTTTAAGATTTAAGGTAAAAGAGATTCAAGTTTAAGGTAAGTTAAGTTTGAGTATAAGTATAAAAAAAACAGTTTAAGATTTAAGGTAAAAGAGACTCAAGTTTAAGGTAAGTTAAGTTTGAGTATAAGTATAAAAAAAACAGTTTAAGATTTAAGGTAAAAGAGATTCCAGTTTAAGGTAAGTTAAGTTTGAGTATAAGTATAAAAAAAAACAGTTTAAGATTTAAGGTAAAAGAGATTCAAGTTTAAGGTAAGTTAAGTTTGAGTATAAGTATAAAAAACAGTTTAAGATTTAAGGTAAAAGAGATTCCAGTTTAAGGTCAGCTAGACATAGTTAAAAAGTTTAACGTAAAACAAAGCACCCACGACAATAACATCACCCTTCCCAACTTGTGTTGACGCTAACAATCGCCCGAAAGGCGGCCAGCTTTCCAAACGATTGCCGACCCGGCAAATCCCAACGCCCCCTGGGGTGAAACACCCGTTTGTCAGACATCTTTCCCTTGGGTCTCTTTAAAAACATCTCTCCCACACTTGCCTAAACATTCCCCTCAGCATTATAACAGAGATAAAGGGTTACATACTCACGTGTCAGCTGGCCCGAGCTGCTAGCCTAGCCTAGAACGAAGTAAAGGAGATAGTTAGTTTAAATTTTTACGCTTAAGGTAAGTTAAGTTTGAGTATAAGTATAAAAAAACAGTTTAAGATTTAAGGTAAAAGAGATTCAAGTTTAAGGTAAGTTAAGTTTGAGTATAAGTATAAAAAAAACAGTTTAAGATTTAAGGTAAAAGAGACTCAAGTTTAAGGTAAGTTAAGTTTGAGTATAAGTATAAAAAAAACAGTTTAAGATTTAAGGTAAAAGAGATTCCAGTTTAAGGTAAGTTAAGTTTGAGTATAAGTATAAAAAAAAACAGTTTAAGATTTAAGGTAAAAGAGATTCAAGTTTAAGGTAAGTTAAGTTTGAGTATAAGTATAAAAAACAGTTTAAGATTTAAGGTAAAAGAGATTCCAGTTTAAGGTCAGCTAGACATAGTTAAAAAGTTTAACGTAAAACAAAGCACCCACGACAATAACATCACCCTTCCCAACTTGTGTTGACGCTAACAATCGCCCGAAAGGCGGCCAGCTTTCCAAACGATTGCCGACCCGGCAAATCCCAACGCCCCCTGGGGTGAAACACCCGTTTGTCAGACATCTTTCCCTTGGGTCTCTTTAAAAACATCTCTCCCACACTTGCCTAAACATTCCCCTCAGCATTATAACAGAGATAAAGGGTTACATACTCACGTGTCAGCTGGCCCGAGCTGCTAGCCTAGCCTAGAACGAAGTAAAGGAGATAGTTAGTTTAAATTTTTACGCTTAAGGTAAGTTAAGTTTGAGTATAAGTATAAAAAAACAGTTTAAGATTTAAGGTAAAAGAGATTCAAGTTTAAGGTAAGTTAAGTTTGAGTATAAGTATAAAAAAAACAGTTTAAGATTTAAGGTAAAAGAGACTCAAGTTTAAGGTAAGTTAAGTTTGAGTATAAGTATAAAAAAAACAGTTTAAGATTTAAGGTAAAAGAGATTCCAGTTTAAGGTAAGTTAAGTTTGAGTATAAGTATAAAAAAAAACAGTTTAAGATTTAAGGTAAAAGAGATTCAAGTTTAAGGTAAGTTAAGTTTGAGTATAAGTATAAAAAACAGTTTAAGATTTAAGGTAAAAGAGATTCCAGTTTAAGGTCAGCTAGACATAGTTAAAAAGTTTAACGTAAAACAAAGCACCCACGACAATAACATCACCCTTCCCAACTTGTGTTGACGCTAACAATCGCCCGAAAGGCGGCCAGCTTTCCAAACGATTGCCGACCCGGCAAATCCCAACGCCCCCTGGGGTGAAACACCCGTTTGTCAGACATCTTTCCCTTGGGTCTCTTTAAAAACATCTCTCCCACACTTGCCTAAACATTCCCCTCAGCATTATAACAGAGATAAAGGGTTACATACTCACGTGTCAGCTGGCCCGAGCTGCTAGCCTAGCCTAGAACGAAGTAAAGGAGATAGTTAGTTTAAATTTTTACGCTTAAGGTAAGTTAAGTTTGAGTATAAGTATAAAAAAACAGTTTAAGATTTAAGGTAAAAGAGATTCAAGTTTAAGGTAAGTTAAGTTTGAGTATAAGTATAAAAAAAACAGTTTAAGATTTAAGGTAAAAGAGACTCAAGTTTAAGGTAAGTTAAGTTTGAGTATAAGTATAAAAAAAACAGTTTAAGATTTAAGGTAAAAGAGATTCCAGTTTAAGGTAAGTTAAGTTTGAGTATAAGTATAAAAAAAAACAGTTTAAGATTTAAGGTAAAAGAGATTCAAGTTTAAGGTAAGTTAAGTTTGAGTATAAGTATAAAAAACAGTTTAAGATTTAAGGTAAAAGAGATTCCAGTTTAAGGTCAGCTAGACATAGTTAAAAAGTTTAACGTAAAACAAAGCACCCACGACAATAACATCACCCTTCCCAACTTGTGTTGACGCTAACAATCGCCCGAAAGGCGGCCAGCTTTCCAAACGATTGCCGACCCGGCAAATCCCAACGCCCCCTGGGGTGAAACACCCGTTTGTCAGACATCTTTCCCTTGGGTCTCTTTAAAAACATCTCTCCCACACTTGCCTAAACATTCCCCTCAGCATTATAACAGAGATAAAGGGTTACATACTCACGTGTCAGCTGGCCCGAGCTGCTAGCCTAGCCTAGAACGAAGTAAAGGAGATAGTTAGTTTAAATTTTTACGCTTAAGGTAAGTTAAGTTTGAGTATAAGTATAAAAAAACAGTTTAAGATTTAAGGTAAAAGAGATTCAAGTTTAAGGTAAGTTAAGTTTGAGTATAAGTATAAAAAAAACAGTTTAAGATTTAAGGTAAAAGAGACTCAAGTTTAAGGTAAGTTAAGTTTGAGTATAAGTATAAAAAAAACAGTTTAAGATTTAAGGTAAAAGAGATTCCAGTTTAAGGTAAGTTAAGTTTGAGTATAAGTATAAAAAAAAACAGTTTAAGATTTAAGGTAAAAGAGATTCAAGTTTAAGGTAAGTTAAGTTTGAGTATAAGTATAAAAAACAGTTTAAGATTTAAGGTAAAAGAGATTCCAGTTTAAGGTCAGCTAGACATAGTTAAAAAGTTTAACGTAAAACAAAGCACCCACGACAATAACATCACCCTTCCCAACTTGTGTTGACGCTAACAATCGCCCGAAAGGCGGCCAGCTTTCCAAACGATTGCCGACCCGGCAAATCCCAACGCCCCCTGGGGTGAAACACCCGTTTGTCAGACATCTTTCCCTTGGGTCTCTTTAAAAACATCTCTCCCACACTTGCCTAAACATTCCCCTCAGCATTATAACAGAGATAAAGGGTTACATACTCACGTGTCAGCTGGCCCGAGCTGCTAGCCTAGCCTAGAACGAAGTAAAGGAGATAGTTAGTTTAAATTTTTACGCTTAAGGTAAGTTAAGTTTGAGTATAAGTATAAAAAAACAGTTTAAGATTTAAGGTAAAAGAGATTCAAGTTTAAGGTAAGTTAAGTTTGAGTATAAGTATAAAAAAAACAGTTTAAGATTTAAGGTAAAAGAGACTCAAGTTTAAGGTAAGTTAAGTTTGAGTATAAGTATAAAAAAAACAGTTTAAGATTTAAGGTAAAAGAGATTCCAGTTTAAGGTAAGTTAAGTTTGAGTATAAGTATAAAAAAAAACAGTTTAAGATTTAAGGTAAAAGAGATTCAAGTTTAAGGTAAGTTAAGTTTGAGTATAAGTATAAAAAACAGTTTAAGATTTAAGGTAAAAGAGATTCCAGTTTAAGGTCAGCTAGACATAGTTAAAAAGTTTAACGTAAAACAAAGCACCCACGACAATAACATCACCCTTCCCAACTTGTGTTGACGCTAACAATCGCCCGAAAGGCGGCCAGCTTTCCAAACGATTGCCGACCCGGCAAATCCCAACGCCCCCTGGGGTGAAACACCCGTTTGTCAGACATCTTTCCCTTGGGTCTCTTTAAAAACATCTCTCCCACACTTGCCTAAACATTCCCCTCAGCATTATAACAGAGATAAAGGGTTACATACTCACGTGTCAGCTGGCCCGAGCTGCTAGCCTAGCCTAGAACGAAGTAAAGGAGATAGTTAGTTTAAATTTTTACGCTTAAGGTAAGTTAAGTTTGAGTATAAGTATAAAAAAACAGTTTAAGATTTAAGGTAAAAGAGATTCAAGTTTAAGGTAAGTTAAGTTTGAGTATAAGTATAAAAAAAACAGTTTAAGATTTAAGGTAAAAGAGACTCAAGTTTAAGGTAAGTTAAGTTTGAGTATAAGTATAAAAAAAACAGTTTAAGATTTAAGGTAAAAGAGATTCCAGTTTAAGGTAAGTTAAGTTTGAGTATAAGTATAAAAAAAAACAGTTTAAGATTTAAGGTAAAAGAGATTCAAGTTTAAGGTAAGTTAAGTTTGAGTATAAGTATAAAAAACAGTTTAAGATTTAAGGTAAAAGAGATTCCAGTTTAAGGTCAGCTAGACATAGTTAAAAAGTTTAACGTAAAACAAAGCACCCACGACAATAACATCACCCTTCCCAACTTGTGTTGACGCTAACAATCGCCCGAAAGGCGGCCAGCTTTCCAAACGATTGCCGACCCGGCAAATCCCAACGCCCCCTGGGGTGAAACACCCGTTTGTCAGACATCTTTCCCTTGGGTCTCTTTAAAAACATCTCTCCCACACTTGCCTAAACATTCCCCTCAGCATTATAACAGAGATAAAGGGTTACATACTCACGTGTCAGCTGGCCCGAGCTGCTAGCCTAGCCTAGAACGAAGTAAAGGAGATAGTTAGTTTAAATTTTTACGCTTAAGGTAAGTTAAGTTTGAGTATAAGTATAAAAAAACAGTTTAAGATTTAAGGTAAAAGAGATTCAAGTTTAAGGTAAGTTAAGTTTGAGTATAAGTATAAAAAAAACAGTTTAAGATTTAAGGTAAAAGAGACTCAAGTTTAAGGTAAGTTAAGTTTGAGTATAAGTATAAAAAAAACAGTTTAAGATTTAAGGTAAAAGAGATTCCAGTTTAAGGTAAGTTAAGTTTGAGTATAAGTATAAAAAAAAACAGTTTAAGATTTAAGGTAAAAGAGATTCAAGTTTAAGGTAAGTTAAGTTTGAGTATAAGTATAAAAAACAGTTTAAGATTTAAGGTAAAAGAGATTCCAGTTTAAGGTCAGCTAGACATAGTTAAAAAGTTTAACGTAAAACAAAGCACCCACGACAATAACATCACCCTTCCCAACTTGTGTTGACGCTAACAATCGCCCGAAAGGCGGCCAGCTTTCCAAACGATTGCCGACCCGGCAAATCCCAACGCCCCCTGGGGTGAAACACCCGTTTGTCAGACATCTTTCCCTTGGGTCTCTTTAAAAACATCTCTCCCACACTTGCCTAAACATTCCCCTCAGCATTATAACAGAGATAAAGGGTTACATACTCACGTGTCAGCTGGCCCGAGCTGCTAGCCTAGCCTAGAACGAAGTAAAGGAGATAGTTAGTTTAAATTTTTACGCTTAAGGTAAGTTAAGTTTGAGTATAAGTATAAAAAAACAGTTTAAGATTTAAGGTAAAAGAGATTCAAGTTTAAGGTAAGTTAAGTTTGAGTATAAGTATAAAAAAAACAGTTTAAGATTTAAGGTAAAAGAGACTCAAGTTTAAGGTAAGTTAAGTTTGAGTATAAGTATAAAAAAAACAGTTTAAGATTTAAGGTAAAAGAGATTCCAGTTTAAGGTAAGTTAAGTTTGAGTATAAGTATAAAAAAAAACAGTTTAAGATTTAAGGTAAAAGAGATTCGAGTTTAAGGTAAGTTAAGTTTGAGTATAAGTATAAAAAACAGTTTAAGATTTAAGGTAAAAGAGATTCCAGTTTAAGGTCAGCTAGACATAGTTAAAAAGTTTAACGTAAAACAAAGCACCCACGACAATAACATCACCCTTCCCAACTTGTGTTGACGCTAACAATCGCCCGAAAGGCGGCCAGCTTTCCAAACGATTGCCGACCCGGCAAATCCCAACGCCCCCTGGGGTGAAACACCCGTTTGTCAGACATCTTTCCCTTGGGTCTCTTTAAAAACATCTCTCCCACACTTGCCTAAACATTCCCCTCAGCATTATAACAGAGATAAAGGGTTACATACTCACGTGTCAGCTGGCCCGAGCTGCTAGCCTAGCCTAGAACGAAGTAAAGGAGATAGTTAGTTTAAATTTTTACGCTTAAGGTAAGTTAAGTTTGAGTATAAGTATAAAAAAACAGTTTAAGATTTAAGGTAAAAGAGATTCAAGTTTAAGGTAAGTTAAGTTTGAGTATAAGTATAAAAAAAACAGTTTAAGATTTAAGGTAAAAGAGACTCAAGTTTAAGGTAAGTTAAGTTTGAGTATAAGTATAAAAAAAACAGTTTAAGATTTAAGGTAAAAGAGATTCCAGTTTAAGGTAAGTTAAGTTTGAGTATAAGTATAAAAAAAAACAGTTTAAGATTTAAGGTAAAAGAGATTCAAGTTTAAGGTAAGTTAAGTTTGAGTATAAGTATAAAAAACAGTTTAAGATTTAAGGTAAAAGAGATTCCAGTTTAAGGTCAGCTAGACATAGTTAAAAAGTTTAACGTAAAACAAAGCACCCACGACAATAACATCACCCTTCCCAACTTGTGTTGACGCTAACAATCGCCCGAAAGGCGGCCAGCTTTCCAAACGATTGCCGACCCGGCAAATCCCAACGCCCCCTGGGGTGAAACACCCGTTTGTCAGACATCTTTCCCTTGGGTCTCTTTAAAAACATCTCTCCCACACTTGCCTAAACATTCCCCTCAGCATTATAACAGAGATAAAGGGTTACATACTCACGTGTCAGCTGGCCCGAGCTGCTAGCCTAGCCTAGAACGAAGTAAAGGAGATAGTTAGTTTAAATTTTTACGCTTAAGGTAAGTTAAGTTTGAGTATAAGTATAAAAAAACAGTTTAAGATTTAAGGTAAAAGAGATTCAAGTTTAAGGTAAGTTAAGTTTGAGTATAAGTATAAAAAAAACAGTTTAAGATTTAAGGTAAAAGAGACTCAAGTTTAAGGTAAGTTAAGTTTGAGTATAAGTATAAAAAAAACAGTTTAAGATTTAAGGTAAAAGAGATTCCAGTTTAAGGTAAGTTAAGTTTGAGTATAAGTATAAAAAAAAACAGTTTAAGATTTAAGGTAAAAGAGATTCAAGTTTAAGGTAAGTTAAGTTTGAGTATAAGTATAAAAAACAGTTTAAGATTTAAGGTAAAAGAGATTCCAGTTTAAGGTCAGCTAGACATAGTTAAAAAGTTTAACGTAAAACAAAGCACCCACGACAATAACATCACCCTTCCCAACTTGTGTTGACGCTAACAATCGCCCGAAAGGCGGCCAGCTTTCCAAACGATTGCCGACCCGGCAAATCCCAACGCCCCCTGGGGTGAAACACCCGTTTGTCAGACATCTTTCCCTTGGGTCTCTTTAAAAACATCTCTCCCACACTTGCCTAAACATTCCCCTCAGCATTATAACAGAGATAAAGGGTTACATACTCACGTGTCAGCTGGCCCGAGCTGCTAGCCTAGCCTAGAACGAAGTAAAGGAGATAGTTAGTTTAAATTTTTACGCTTAAGGTAAGTTAAGTTTGAGTATAAGTATAAAAAAACAGTTTAAGATTTAAGGTAAAAGAGATTCAAGTTTAAGGTAAGTTAAGTTTGAGTATAAGTATAAAAAAAACAGTTTAAGATTTAAGGTAAAAGAGACTCAAGTTTAAGGTAAGTTAAGTTTGAGTATAAGTATAAAAAAAACAGTTTAAGATTTAAGGTAAAAGAGATTCCAGTTTAAGGTAAGTTAAGTTTGAGTATAAGTATAAAAAAAAACAGTTTAAGATTTAAGGTAAAAGAGATTCAAGTTTAAGGTAAGTTAAGTTTGAGTATAAGTATAAAAAACAGTTTAAGATTTAAGGTAAAAGAGATTCCAGTTTAAGGTCAGCTAGACATAGTTAAAAAGTTTAACGTAAAACAAAGCACCCACGACAATAACATCACCCTTCCCAACTTGTGTTGACGCTAACAATCGCCCGAAAGGCGGCCAGCTTTCCAAACGATTGCCGACCCGGCAAATCCCAACGCCCCCTGGGGTGAAACACCCGTTTGTCAGACATCTTTCCCTTGGGTCTCTTTAAAAACATCTCTCCCACACTTGCCTAAACATTCCCCTCAGCATTATAACAGAGATAAAGGGTTACATACTCACGTGTCAGCTGGCCCGAGCTGCTAGCCTAGCCTAGAACGAAGTAAAGGAGATAGTTAGTTTAAATTTTTACGCTTAAGGTAAGTTAAGTTTGAGTATAAGTATAAAAAAACAGTTTAAGATTTAAGGTAAAAGAGATTCAAGTTTAAGGTAAGTTAAGTTTGAGTATAAGTATAAAAAAAACAGTTTAAGATTTAAGGTAAAAGAGACTCAAGTTTAAGGTAAGTTAAGTTTGAGTATAAGTATAAAAAAAACAGTTTAAGATTTAAGGTAAAAGAGATTCCAGTTTAAGGTAAGTTAAGTTTGAGTATAAGTATAAAAAAAAACAGTTTAAGATTTAAGGTAAAAGAGATTCAAGTTTAAGGTAAGTTAAGTTTGAGTATAAGTATAAAAAACAGTTTAAGATTTAAGGTAAAAGAGATTCCAGTTTAAGGTCAGCTAGACATAGTTAAAAAGTTTAACGTAAAACAAAGCACCCACGACAATAACATCACCCTTCCCAACTTGTGTTGACGCTAACAATCGCCCGAAAGGCGGCCAGCTTTCCAAACGATTGCCGACCCGGCAAATCCCAACGCCCCCTGGGGTGAAACACCCGTTTGTCAGACATCTTTCCCTTGGGTCTCTTTAAAAACATCTCTCCCACACTTGCCTAAACATTCCCCTCAGCATTATAACAGAGATAAAGGGTTACATACTCACGTGTCAGCTGGCCCGAGCTGCTAGCCTAGCCTAGAACGAAGTAAAGGAGATAGTTAGTTTAAATTTTTACGCTTAAGGTAAGTTAAGTTTGAGTATAAGTATAAAAAAACAGTTTAAGATTTAAGGTAAAAGAGATTCAAGTTTAAGGTAAGTTAAGTTTGAGTATAAGTATAAAAAAAACAGTTTAAGATTTAAGGTAAAAGAGACTCAAGTTTAAGGTAAGTTAAGTTTGAGTATAAGTATAAAAAAAACAGTTTAAGATTTAAGGTAAAAGAGATTCCAGTTTAAGGTAAGTTAAGTTTGAGTATAAGTATAAAAAAAAACAGTTTAAGATTTAAGGTAAAAGAGATTCAAGTTTAAGGTAAGTTAAGTTTGAGTATAAGTATAAAAAACAGTTTAAGATTTAAGGTAAAAGAGATTCCAGTTTAAGGTCAGCTAGACATAGTTAAAAAGTTTAACGTAAAACAAAGCACCCACGACAATAACATCACCCTTCCCAACTTGTGTTGACGCTAACAATCGCCCGAAAGGCGGCCAGCTTTCCAAACGATTGCCGACCCGGCAAATCCCAACGCCCCCTGGGGTGAAACACCCGTTTGTCAGACATCTTTCCCTTGGGTCTCTTTAAAAACATCTCTCCCACACTTGCCTAAACATTCCCCTCAGCATTATAACAGAGATAAAGGGTTACATACTCACGTGTCAGCTGGCCCGAGCTGCTAGCCTAGCCTAGAACGAAGTAAAGGAGATAGTTAGTTTAAATTTTTACGCTTAAGGTAAGTTAAGTTTGAGTATAAGTATAAAAAAACAGTTTAAGATTTAAGGTAAAAGAGATTCAAGTTTAAGGTAAGTTAAGTTTGAGTATAAGTATAAAAAAAACAGTTTAAGATTTAAGGTAAAAGAGACTCAAGTTTAAGGTAAGTTAAGTTTGAGTATAAGTATAAAAAAAACAGTTTAAGATTTAAGGTAAAAGAGATTCCAGTTTAAGGTAAGTTAAGTTTGAGTATAAGTATAAAAAAAAACAGTTTAAGATTTAAGGTAAAAGAGATTCAAGTTTAAGGTAAGTTAAGTTTGAGTATAAGTATAAAAAACAGTTTAAGATTTAAGGTAAAAGAGATTCCAGTTTAAGGTCAGCTAGACATAGTTAAAAAGTTTAACGTAAAACAAAGCACCCACGACAATAACATCACCCTTCCCAACTTGTGTTGACGCTAACAATCGCCCGAAAGGCGGCCAGCTTTCCAAACGATTGCCGACCCGGCAAATCCCAACGCCCCCTGGGGTGAAACACCCGTTTGTCAGACATCTTTCCCTTGGGTCTCTTTAAAAACATCTCTCCCACACTTGCCTAAACATTCCCCTCAGCATTATAACAGAGATAAAGGGTTACATACTCACGTGTCAGCTGGCCCGAGCTGCTAGCCTAGCCTAGAACGAAGTAAAGGAGATAGTTAGTTTAAATTTTTACGCTTAAGGTAAGTTAAGTTTGAGTATAAGTATAAAAAAACAGTTTAAGATTTAAGGTAAAAGAGATTCAAGTTTAAGGTAAGTTAAGTTTGAGTATAAGTATAAAAAAAACAGTTTAAGATTTAAGGTAAAAGAGACTCAAGTTTAAGGTAAGTTAAGTTTGAGTATAAGTATAAAAAAAACAGTTTAAGATTTAAGGTAAAAGAGATTCCAGTTTAAGGTAAGTTAAGTTTGAGTATAAGTATAAAAAAAAACAGTTTAAGATTTAAGGTAAAAGAGATTCAAGTTTAAGGTAAGTTAAGTTTGAGTATAAGTATAAAAAACAGTTTAAGATTTAAGGTAAAAGAGATTCCAGTTTAAGGTCAGCTAGACATAGTTAAAAAGTTTAACGTAAAACAAAGCACCCACGACAATAACATCACCCTTCCCAACTTGTGTTGACGCTAACAATCGCCCGAAAGGCGGCCAGCTTTCCAAACGATTGCCGACCCGGCAAATCCCAACGCCCCCTGGGGTGAAACACCCGTTTGTCAGACATCTTTCCCTTGGGTCTCTTTAAAAACATCTCTCCCACACTTGCCTAAACATTCCCCTCAGCATTATAACAGAGATAAAGGGTTACATACTCACGTGTCAGCTGGCCCGAGCTGCTAGCCTAGCCTAGAACGAAGTAAAGGAGATAGTTAGTTTAAATTTTTACGCTTAAGGTAAGTTAAGTTTGAGTATAAGTATAAAAAAACAGTTTAAGATTTAAGGTAAAAGAGATTCAAGTTTAAGGTAAGTTAAGTTTGAGTATAAGTATAAAAAAAACAGTTTAAGATTTAAGGTAAAAGAGACTCAAGTTTAAGGTAAGTTAAGTTTGAGTATAAGTATAAAAAAAACAGTTTAAGATTTAAGGTAAAAGAGATTCCAGTTTAAGGTAAGTTAAGTTTGAGTATAAGTATAAAAAAAAACAGTTTAAGATTTAAGGTAAAAGAGATTCAAGTTTAAGGTAAGTTAAGTTTGAGTATAAGTATAAAAAACAGTTTAAGATTTAAGGTAAAAGAGATTCCAGTTTAAGGTCAGCTAGACATAGTTAAAAAGTTTAACGTAAAACAAAGCACCCACGACAATAACATCACCCTTCCCAACTTGTGTTGACGCTAACAATCGCCCGAAAGGCGGCCAGCTTTCCAAACGATTGCCGACCCGGCAAATCCCAACGCCCCCTGGGGTGAAACACCCGTTTGTCAGACATCTTTCCCTTGGGTCTCTTTAAAAACATCTCTCCCACACTTGCCTAAACATTCCCCTCAGCATTATAACAGAGATAAAGGGTTACATACTCACGTGTCAGCTGGCCCGAGCTGCTAGCCTAGCCTAGAACGAAGTAAAGGAGATAGTTAGTTTAAATTTTTACGCTTAAGGTAAGTTAAGTTTGAGTATAAGTATAAAAAAACAGTTTAAGATTTAAGGTAAAAGAGATTCAAGTTTAAGGTAAGTTAAGTTTGAGTATAAGTATAAAAAAAACAGTTTAAGATTTAAGGTAAAAGAGACTCAAGTTTAAGGTAAGTTAAGTTTGAGTATAAGTATAAAAAAAACAGTTTAAGATTTAAGGTAAAAGAGATTCCAGTTTAAGGTAAGTTAAGTTTGAGTATAAGTATAAAAAAAAACAGTTTAAGATTTAAGGTAAAAGAGATTCAAGTTTAAGGTAAGTTAAGTTTGAGTATAAGTATAAAAAACAGTTTAAGATTTAAGGTAAAAGAGATTCCAGTTTAAGGTCAGCTAGACATAGTTAAAAAGTTTAACGTAAAACAAAGCACCCACGACAATAACATCACCCTTCCCAACTTGTGTTGACGCTAACAATCGCCCGAAAGGCGGCCAGCTTTCCAAACGATTGCCGACCCGGCAAATCCCAACGCCCCCTGGGGTGAAACACCCGTTTGTCAGACATCTTTCCCTTGGGTCTCTTTAAAAACATCTCTCCCACACTTGCCTAAACATTCCCCTCAGCATTATAACAGAGATAAAGGGTTACATACTCACGTGTCAGCTGGCCCGAGCTGCTAGCCTAGCCTAGAACGAAGTAAAGGAGATAGTTAGTTTAAATTTTTACGCTTAAGGTAAGTTAAGTTTGAGTATAAGTATAAAAAAACAGTTTAAGATTTAAGGTAAAAGAGATTCAAGTTTAAGGTAAGTTAAGTTTGAGTATAAGTATAAAAAAAACAGTTTAAGATTTAAGGTAAAAGAGACTCAAGTTTAAGGTAAGTTAAGTTTGAGTATAAGTATAAAAAAAACAGTTTAAGATTTAAGGTAAAAGAGATTCCAGTTTAAGGTAAGTTAAGTTTGAGTATAAGTATAAAAAAAAACAGTTTAAGATTTAAGGTAAAAGAGATTCAAGTTTAAGGTAAGTTAAGTTTGAGTATAAGTATAAAAAACAGTTTAAGATTTAAGGTAAAAGAGATTCCAGTTTAAGGTCAGCTAGACATAGTTAAAAAGTTTAACGTAAAACAAAGCACCCACGACAATAACATCACCCTTCCCAACTTGTGTTGACGCTAACAATCGCCCGAAAGGCGGCCAGCTTTCCAAACGATTGCCGACCCGGCAAATCCCAACGCCCCCTGGGTGTGAAACACCCGTTTGTCAGACATCTTTCCCTTGGGTCTCTTTAAAAACATCTCTCCCACACTTGCCTAAACATTCCCCTCAGCATTATAACAGAGATAAAGGGTTACATACTCACGTGTCAGCTGGCCCGAGCTGCTAGCCTAGCCTAGAACGAAGTAAAGGAGATAGTTAGTTTAAATTTTTACGCTTAAGGTAAGTTAAGTTTGAGTATAAGTATAAAAAAACAGTTTAAGATTTAAGGTAAAAGAGATTCAAGTTTAAGGTAAGTTAAGTTTGAGTATAAGTATAAAAAAAACAGTTTAAGATTTAAGGTAAAAGAGACTCAAGTTTAAGGTAAGTTAAGTTTGAGTATAAGTATAAAAAAAACAGTTTAAGATTTAAGGTAAAAGAGATTCCAGTTTAAGGTAAGTTAAGTTTGAGTATAAGTATAAAAAAAAACAGTTTAAGATTTAAGGTAAAAGAGATTCAAGTTTAAGGTAAGTTAAGTTTGAGTATAAGTATAAAAAACAGTTTAAGATTTAAGGTAAAAGAGATTCCAGTTTAAGGTCAGCTAGACATAGTTAAAAAGTTTAACGTAAAACAAAGCACCCACGACAATAACATCACCCTTCCCAACTTGTGTTGACGCTAACAATCGCCCGAAAGGCGGCCAGCTTTCCAAACGATTGCCGACCCGGCAAATCCCAACGCCCCCTGGGGTGAAACACCCGTTTGTCAGACATCTTTCCCTTGGGTCTCTTTAAAAACATCTCTCCCACACTTGCCTAAACATTCCCCTCAGCATTATAACAGAGATAAAGGGTTACATACTCACGTGTCAGCTGGCCCGAGCTGCTAGCCTAGCCTAGAACGAAGTAAAGGAGATAGTTAGTTTAAATTTTTACGCTTAAGGTAAGTTAAGTTTGAGTATAAGTATAAAAAAACAGTTTAAGATTTAAGGTAAAAGAGATTCAAGTTTAAGGTAAGTTAAGTTTGAGTATAAGTATAAAAAAAACAGTTTAAGATTTAAGGTAAAAGAGACTCAAGTTTAAGGTAAGTTAAGTTTGAGTATAAGTATAAAAAAAACAGTTTAAGATTTAAGGTAAAAGAGATTCCAGTTTAAGGTAAGTTAAGTTTGAGTATAAGTATAAAAAAAAACAGTTTAAGATTTAAGGTAAAAGAGATTCAAGTTTAAGGTAAGTTAAGTTTGAGTATAAGTATAAAAAACAGTTTAAGATTTAAGGTAAAAGAGATTCCAGTTTAAGGTCAGCTAGACATAGTTAAAAAGTTTAACGTAAAACAAAGCACCCACGACAATAACATCACCCTTCCCAACTTGTGTTGACGCTAACAATCGCCCGAAAGGCGGCCAGCTTTCCAAACGATTGCCGACCCGGCAAATCCCAACGCCCCCTGGGGTGAAACACCCGTTTGTCAGACATCTTTCCCTTGGGTCTCTTTAAAAACATCTCTCCCACACTTGCCTAAACATTCCCCTCAGCATTATAACAGAGATAAAGGGTTACATACTCACGTGTCAGCTGGCCCGAGCTGCTAGCCTAGCCTAGAACGAAGTAAAGGAGATAGTTAGTTTAAATTTTTACGCTTAAGGTAAGTTAAGTTTGAGTATAAGTATAAAAAAACAGTTTAAGATTTAAGGTAAAAGAGATTCAAGTTTAAGGTAAGTTAAGTTTGAGTATAAGTATAAAAAAAACAGTTTAAGATTTAAGGTAAAAGAGACTCAAGTTTAAGGTAAGTTAAGTTTGAGTATAAGTATAAAAAAAACAGTTTAAGATTTAAGGTAAAAGAGATTCCAGTTTAAGGTAAGTTAAGTTTGAGTATAAGTATAAAAAAAAACAGTTTAAGATTTAAGGTAAAAGAGATTCAAGTTTAAGGTAAGTTAAGTTTGAGTATAAGTATAAAAAACAGTTTAAGATTTAAGGTAAAAGAGATTCCAGTTTAAGGTCAGCTAGACATAGTTAAAAAGTTTAACGTAAAACAAAGCACCCACGACAATAACATCACCCTTCCCAACTTGTGTTGACGCTAACAATCGCCCGAAAGGCGGCCAGCTTTCCAAACGATTGCCGACCCGGCAAATCCCAACGCCCCCTGGGGTGAAACACCCGTTTGTCAGACATCTTTCCCTTGGGTCTCTTTAAAAACATCTCTCCCACACTTGCCTAAACATTCCCCTCAGCATTATAACAGAGATAAAGGGTTACATACTCACGTGTCAGCTGGCCCGAGCTGCTAGCCTAGCCTAGAACGAAGTAAAGGAGATAGTTAGTTTAAATTTTTACGCTTAAGGTAAGTTAAGTTTGAGTATAAGTATAAAAAAACAGTTTAAGATTTAAGGTAAAAGAGATTCAAGTTTAAGGTAAGTTAAGTTTGAGTATAAGTATAAAAAAAACAGTTTAAGATTTAAGGTAAAAGAGACTCAAGTTTAAGGTAAGTTAAGTTTGAGTATAAGTATAAAAAAAACAGTTTAAGATTTAAGGTAAAAGAGATTCCAGTTTAAGGTAAGTTAAGTTTGAGTATAAGTATAAAAAAAAACAGTTTAAGATTTAAGGTAAAAGAGATTCAAGTTTAAGGTAAGTTAAGTTTGAGTATAAGTATAAAAAACAGTTTAAGATTTAAGGTAAAAGAGATTCCAGTTTAAGGTCAGCTAGACATAGTTAAAAAGTTTAACGTAAAACAAAGCACCCACGACAATAACATCACCCTTCCCAACTTGTGTTGACGCTAACAATCGCCCGAAAGGCGGCCAGCTTTCCAAACGATTGCCGACCCGGCAAATCCCAACGCCCCCTGGGGTGAAACACCCGTTTGTCAGACATCTTTCCCTTGGGTCTCTTTAAAAACATCTCTCCCACACTTGCCTAAACATTCCCCTCAGCATTATAACAGAGATAAAGGGTTACATACTCACGTGTCAGCTGGCCCGAGCTGCTAGCCTAGCCTAGAACGAAGTAAAGGAGATAGTTAGTTTAAATTTTTACGCTTAAGGTAAGTTAAGTTTGAGTATAAGTATAAAAAAACAGTTTAAGATTTAAGGTAAAAGAGATTCAAGTTTAAGGTAAGTTAAGTTTGAGTATAAGTATAAAAAAAACAGTTTAAGATTTAAGGTAAAAGAGACTCAAGTTTAAGGTAAGTTAAGTTTGAGTATAAGTATAAAAAAAACAGTTTAAGATTTAAGGTAAAAGAGATTCCAGTTTAAGGTAAGTTAAGTTTGAGTATAAGTATAAAAAAAAACAGTTTAAGATTTAAGGTAAAAGAGATTCAAGTTTAAGGTAAGTTAAGTTTGAGTATAAGTATAAAAAACAGTTTAAGATTTAAGGTAAAAGAGATTCCAGTTTAAGGTCAGCTAGACATAGTTAAAAAGTTTAACGTAAAACAAAGCACCCACGACAATAACATCACCCTTCCCAACTTGTGTTGACGCTAACAATCGCCCGAAAGGCGGCCAGCTTTCCAAACGATTGCCGACCCGGCAAATCCCAACGCCCCCTGGGGTGAAACACCCGTTTGTCAGACATCTTTCCCTTGGGTCTCTTTAAAAACATCTCTCCCACACTTGCCTAAACATTCCCCTCAGCATTATAACAGAGATAAAGGGTTACATACTCACGTGTCAGCTGGCCCGAGCTGCTAGCCTAGCCTAGAACGAAGTAAAGGAGATAGTTAGTTTAAATTTTTACGCTTAAGGTAAGTTAAGTTTGAGTATAAGTATAAAAAAACAGTTTAAGATTTAAGGTAAAAGAGATTCAAGTTTAAGGTAAGTTAAGTTTGAGTATAAGTATAAAAAAAACAGTTTAAGATTTAAGGTAAAAGAGACTCAAGTTTAAGGTAAGTTAAGTTTGAGTATAAGTATAAAAAAAACAGTTTAAGATTTAAGGTAAAAGAGATTCCAGTTTAAGGTAAGTTAAGTTTGAGTATAAGTATAAAAAAAAACAGTTTAAGATTTAAGGTAAAAGAGATTCAAGTTTAAGGTAAGTTAAGTTTGAGTATAAGTATAAAAAACAGTTTAAGATTTAAGGTAAAAGAGATTCCAGTTTAAGGTCAGCTAGACATAGTTAAAAAGTTTAACGTAAAACAAAGCACCCACGACAATAACATCACCCTTCCCAACTTGTGTTGACGCTAACAATCGCCCGAAAGGCGGCCAGCTTTCCAAACGATTGCCGACCCGGCAAATCCCAACGCCCCCTGGGGTGAAACACCCGTTTGTCAGACATCTTTCCCTTGGGTCTCTTTAAAAACATCTCTCCCACACTTGCCTAAACATTCCCCTCAGCATTATAACAGAGATAAAGGGTTACATACTCACGTGTCAGCTGGCCCGAGCTGCTAGCCTAGCCTAGAACGAAGTAAAGGAGATAGTTAGTTTAAATTTTTACGCTTAAGGTAAGTTAAGTTTGAGTATAAGTATAAAAAAACAGTTTAAGATTTAAGGTAAAAGAGATTCAAGTTTAAGGTAAGTTAAGTTTGAGTATAAGTATAAAAAAAACAGTTTAAGATTTAAGGTAAAAGAGACTCAAGTTTAAGGTAAGTTAAGTTTGAGTATAAGTATAAAAAAAACAGTTTAAGATTTAAGGTAAAAGAGATTCCAGTTTAAGGTAAGTTAAGTTTGAGTATAAGTATAAAAAAAAACAGTTTAAGATTTAAGGTAAAAGAGATTCAAGTTTAAGGTAAGTTAAGTTTGAGTATAAGTATAAAAAACAGTTTAAGATTTAAGGTAAAAGAGATTCCAGTTTAAGGTCAGCTAGACATAGTTAAAAAGTTTAACGTAAAACAAAGCACCCACGACAATAACATCACCCTTCCCAACTTGTGTTGACGCTAACAATCGCCCGAAAGGCGGCCAGCTTTCCAAACGATTGCCGACCCGGCAAATCCCAACGCCCCCTGGGGTGAAACACCCGTTTGTCAGACATCTTTCCCTTGGGTCTCTTTAAAAACATCTCTCCCACACTTGCCTAAACATTCCCCTCAGCATTATAACAGAGATAAAGGGTTACATACTCACGTGTCAGCTGGCCCGAGCTGCTAGCCTAGCCTAGAACGAAGTAAAGGAGATAGTTAGTTTAAATTTTTACGCTTAAGGTAAGTTAAGTTTGAGTATAAGTATAAAAAAACAGTTTAAGATTTAAGGTAAAAGAGATTCAAGTTTAAGGTAAGTTAAGTTTGAGTATAAGTATAAAAAAAACAGTTTAAGATTTAAGGTAAAAGAGACTCAAGTTTAAGGTAAGTTAAGTTTGAGTATAAGTATAAAAAAAACAGTTTAAGATTTAAGGTAAAAGAGATTCCAGTTTAAGGTAAGTTAAGTTTGAGTATAAGTATAAAAAAAAACAGTTTAAGATTTAAGGTAAAAGAGATTCAAGTTTAAGGTAAGTTAAGTTTGAGTATAAGTATAAAAAACAGTTTAAGATTTAAGGTAAAAGAGATTCCAGTTTAAGGTCAGCTAGACATAGTTAAAAAGTTTAACGTAAAACAAAGCACCCACGACAATAACATCACCCTTCCCAACTTGTGTTGACGCTAACAATCGCCCGAAAGGCGGCCAGCTTTCCAAACGATTGCCGACCCGGCAAATCCCAACGCCCCCTGGGGTGAAACACCCGTTTGTCAGACATCTTTCCCTTGGGTCTCTTTAAAAACATCTCTCCCACACTTGCCTAAACATTCCCCTCAGCATTATAACAGAGATAAAGGGTTACATACTCACGTGTCAGCTGGCCCGAGCTGCTAGCCTAGCCTAGAACGAAGTAAAGGAGATAGTTAGTTTAAATTTTTACGCTTAAGGTAAGTTAAGTTTGAGTATAAGTATAAAAAAACAGTTTAAGATTTAAGGTAAAAGAGATTCAAGTTTAAGGTAAGTTAAGTTTGAGTATAAGTATAAAAAAAACAGTTTAAGATTTAAGGTAAAAGAGACTCAAGTTTAAGGTAAGTTAAGTTTGAGTATAAGTATAAAAAAAACAGTTTAAAAGATTTAAGGTAAAAGAGATTCCAGTTTAAGGTAAGTTAAGTTTGAGTATAAGTATAAAAAAAAACAGTTTAAGATTTAAGGTAAAAGAGATTCAAGTTTAAGGTAAGTTAAGTTTGAGTATAAGTATAAAAAACAGTTTAAGATTTAAGGTAAAAGAGATTCCAGTTTAAGGTCAGCTAGACATAGTTAAAAAGTTTAACGTAAAACAAAGCACCCACGACAATAACATCACCCTTCCCAACTTGTGTTGACGCTAACAATCGCCCGAAAGGCGGCCAGCTTTCCAAACGATTGCCGACCCGGCAAATCCCAACGCCCCCTGGGGTGAAACACCCGTTTGTCAGACATCTTTCCCTTGGGTCTCTTTAAAAACATCTCTCCCACACTTGCCTAAACATTCCCCTCAGCATTATAACAGAGATAAAGGGTTACATACTCACGTGTCAGCTGGCCCGAGCTGCTAGCCTAGCCTAGAACGAAGTAAAGGAGATAGTTAGTTTAAATTTTTACGCTTAAGGTAAGTTAAGTTTGAGTATAAGTATAAAAAAACAGTTTAAGATTTAAGGTAAAAGAGATTCAAGTTTAAGGTAAGTTAAGTTTGAGTATAAGTATAAAAAAAACAGTTTAAGATTTAAGGTAAAAGAGACTCAAGTTTAAGGTAAGTTAAGTTTGAGTATAAGTATAAAAAAAACAGTTTAAGATTTAAGGTAAAAGAGATTCCAGTTTAAGGAGTTAAGTTTGAGTATAAGTATAAAAAAAAACAGTTTAAGATTTAAGGTAAAAGAGATTCAAGTTTAAGGTAAGTTAAGTTTGAGTATAAGTATAAAAAACAGTTTAAGATTTAAGGTAAAAGAGATTCCAGTTTAAGGTCAGCTAGACATAGTTAAAAAGTTTAACGTAAAACAAAGCACCCACGACAATAACATCACCCTTCCCAACTTGTGTTGACGCTAACAATCGCCCGAAAGGCGGCCAGCTTTCCAAACGATTGCCGACCCGGCAAATCCCAACGCCCCCTGGGGTGAAACACCCGTTTGTCAGACATCTTTCCCTTGGGTCTCTTTAAAAACATCTCTCCCACACTTGCCTAAACATTCCCCTCAGCATTATAACAGAGATAAAGGGTTACATACTCACGTGTCAGCTGGCCCGAGCTGCTAGCCTAGCCTAGAACGAAGTAAAGGAGATAGTTAGTTTAAATTTTTACGCTTAAGGTAAGTTAAGTTTGAGTATAAGTATAAAAAAACAGTTTAAGATTTAAGGTAAAAGAGATTCAAGTTTAAGGTAAGTTAAGTTTGAGTATAAGTATAAAAAAAACAGTTTAAGATTTAAGGTAAAAGAGACTCAAGTTTAAGGTAAGTTAAGTTTGAGTATAAGTATAAAAAAAACAGTTTAAGATTTAAGGTAAAAGAGATTCCAGTTTAAGGTAAGTTAAGTTTGAGTATAAGTATAAAAAAAAACAGTTTAAGATTTAAGGTAAAAGAGATTCAAGTTTAAGGTAAGTTAAGTTTGAGTATAAGTATAAAAAACAGTTTAAGATTTAAGGTAAAAGAGATTCCAGTTTAAGGTCAGCTAGACATAGTTAAAAAGTTTAACGTAAAACAAAGCACCCACGACAATAACATCACCCTTCCCAACTTGTGTTGACGCTAACAATCGCCCGAAAGGCGGCCAGCTTTCCAAACGATTGCCGACCCGGCAAATCCCAACGCCCCCTGGGGTGAAACACCCGTTTGTCAGACATCTTTCCCTTGGGTCTCTTTAAAAACATCTCTCCCACACTTGCCTAAACATTCCCCTCAGCATTATAACAGAGATAAAGGGTTACATACTCACGTGTCAGCTGGCCCGAGCTGCTAGCCTAGCCTAGAACGAAGTAAAGGAGATAGTTAGTTTAAATTTTTACGCTTAAGGTAAGTTAAGTTTGAGTATAAGTATAAAAAAACAGTTTAAGATTTAAGGTAAAAGAGATTCAAGTTTAAGGTAAGTTAAGTTTGAGTATAAGTATAAAAAAAACAGTTTAAGATTTAAGGTAAAAGAGACTCAAGTTTAAGGTAAGTTAAGTTTGAGTATAAGTATAAAAAAAACAGTTTAAGATTTAAGGTAAAAGAGATTCCAGTTTAAGGTAAGTTAAGTTTGAGTATAAGTATAAAAAAAAACAGTTTAAGATTTAAGGTAAAAGAGATTCAAGTTTAAGGTAAGTTAAGTTTGAGTATAAGTATAAAAAACAGTTTAAGATTTAAGGTAAAAGAGATTCCAGTTTAAGGTCAGCTAGACATAGTTAAAAAGTTTAACGTAAAACAAAGCACCCACGACAATAACATCACCCTTCCCAACTTGTGTTGACGCTAACAATCGCCCGAAAGGCGGCCAGCTTTCCAAACGATTGCCGACCCGGCAAATCCCAACGCCCCCTGGGGTGAAACACCCGTTTGTCAGACATCTTTCCCTTGGGTCTCTTTAAAAACATCTCTCCCACACTTGCCTAAACATTCCCCTCAGCATTATAACAGAGATAAAGGGTTACATACTCACGTGTCAGCTGGCCCGAGCTGCTAGCCTAGCCTAGAACGAAGTAAAGGAGATAGTTAGTTTAAATTTTTACGCTTAAGGTAAGTTAAGTTTGAGTATAAGTAAAAAAAACAGTTTAAGATTTAAGGTAAAAGAGATTCAAGTTTAAGGTAAGTTAAGTTTGAGTATAAGTATAAAAAAAACAGTTTAAGATTTAAGGTAAAAGAGACTCAAGTTTAAGGTAAGTTAAGTTTGAGTATAAGTATAAAAAAAACAGTTTAAGATTTAAGGTAAAAGAGATTCCAGTTTAAGGTAAGTTAAGTTTGAGTATAAGTATAAAAAAAAACAGTTTAAGATTTAAGGTAAAAGAGATTCAAGTTTAAGGTAAGTTAAGTTTGAGTATAAGTATAAAAAACAGTTTAAGATTTAAGGTAAAAGAGATTCCAGTTTAAGGTCAGCTAGACATAGTTAAAAAGTTTAACGTAAAACAAAGCACCCACGACAATAACATCACCCTTCCCAACTTGTGTTGACGCTAACAATCGCCCGAAAGGCGGCCAGCTTTCCAAACGATTGCCGACCCGGCAAATCCCAACGCCCCCTGGGGTGAAACACCCGTTTGTCAGACATCTTTCCCTTGGGTCTCTTTAAAAACATCTCTCCCACACTTGCCTAAACATTCCCCTCAGCATTATAACAGAGATAAAGGGTTACATACTCACGTGTCAGCTGGCCCGAGCTGCTAGCCTAGCCTAGAACGAAGTAAAGGAGATAGTTAGTTTAAATTTTTACGCTTAAGGTAAGTTAAGTTTGAGTATAAGTATAAAAAAACAGTTTAAGATTTAAGGTAAAAGAGATTCAAGTTTAAGGTAAGTTAAGTTTGAGTATAAGTATAAAAAAAACAGTTTAAGATTTAAGGTAAAAGAGACTCAAGTTTAAGGTAAGTTAAGTTTGAGTATAAGTATAAAAAAAACAGTTTAAGATTTAAGGTAAAAGAGATTCCGTTTAAGGTAAGTTAAGTTTGAGTATAAGTATAAAAAAAAACAGTTTAAGATTTAAGGTAAAAGAGATTCAAGTTTAAGGTAAGTTAAGTTTGAGTATAAGTATAAAAAACAGTTTAAGATTTAAGGTAAAAGAGATTCCAGTTTAAGGTCAGCTAGACATAGTTAAAAAGTTTAACGTAAAACAAAGCACCCACGACAATAACATCACCCTTCCCAACTTGTGTTGACGCTAACAATCGCCCGAAAGGCGGCCAGCTTTCCAAACGATTGCCGACCCGGCAAATCCCAACGCCCCCTGGGGTGAAACACCCGTTTGTCAGACATCTTTCCCTTGGGTCTCTTTAAAAACATCTCTCCCACACTTGCCTAAACATTCCCCTCAGCATTATAACAGAGATAAAGGGTTACATACTCACGTGTCAGCTGGCCCGAGCTGCTAGCCTAGCCTAGAACGAAGTAAAGGAGATAGTTAGTTTAAATTTTTACGCTTAAGGTAAGTTAAGTTTGAGTATAAGTATAAAAAAACAGTTTAAGATTTAAGGTAAAAGAGATTCAAGTTTAAGGTAAGTTAAGTTTGAGTATAAGTATAAAAAAAACAGTTTAAGATTTAAGGTAAAAGAGACTCAAGTTTAAGGTAAGTTAAGTTTGAGTATAAGTATAAAAAAAACAGTTTAAGATTTAAGGTAAAAGAGATTCCAGTTTAAGGTAAGTTAAGTTTGAGTATAAGTATAAAAAAAAACAGTTTAAGATTTAAGGTAAAAGAGATTCAAGTTTAAGGTAAGTTAAGTTTGAGTATAAGTATAAAAAACAGTTTAAGATTTAAGGTAAAAGAGATTCCAGTTTAAGGTCAGCTAGACATAGTTAAAAAGTTTAACGTAAAACAAAGCACCCACGACAATAACATCACCCTTCCCAACTTGTGTTGACGCTAACAATCGCCCGAAAGGCGGCCAGCTTTCCAAACGATTGCCGACCCGGCAAATCCCAACGCCCCCTGGGGTGAAACACCCGTTTGTCAGACATCTTTCCCTTGGGTCTCTTTAAAAACATCTCTCCCACACTTGCCTAAACATTCCCCTCAGCATTATAACAGAGATAAAGGGTTACATACTCACGTGTCAGCTGGCCCGAGCTGCTAGCCTAGCCTAGAACGAAGTAAAGGAGATAGTTAGTTTAAATTTTTACGCTTAAGGTAAGTTAAGTTTGAGTATAAGTATAAAAAAACAGTTTAAGATTTAAGGTAAAAGAGATTCAAGTTTAAGGTAAGTTAAGTTTGAGTATAAGTATAAAAAAAACAGTTTAAGATTTAAGGTAAAAGAGACTCAAGTTTAAGGTAAGTTAAGTTTGAGTATAAGTATAAAAAAAACAGTTTAAGATTTAAGGTAAAAGAGATTCCAGTTTAAGGTAAGTTAAGTTTGAGTATAAGTATAAAAAAAAAACAGTTTAAGATTTAAGGTAAAAGAGATTCAAGTTTAAGGTAAGTTAAGTTTGAGTATAAGTATAAAAAACAGTTTAAGATTTAAGGTAAAAGAGATTCCAGTTTAAGGTCAGCTAGACATAGTTAAAAAGTTTAAACGTAAAACAAAGCACCCACGACAATAACATCACCCTTCCCAACTTGTGTTGACGCTAACAATCGCCCGAAAGGCGGCCAGCTTTCCAAACGATTGCCGACCCGGCAAATCCCAACGCCCCCTGGGGTGAAACACCCGTTTGTCAGACATCTTTCCCTTGGGTCTCTTTAAAAACATCTCTCCCACACTTGCCTAAACATTCCCCTCAGCATTATAACAGAGATAAAGGGTTACATACTCACGTGTCAGCTGGCCCGAGCTGCTAGCCTAGCCTAGAACGAAGTAAAGGAGATAGTTAGTTTAAATTTTTACGCTTAAGGTAAGTTAAGTTTGAGTATAAGTATAAAAAAACAGTTTAAGATTTAAGGTAAAAGAGATTCAAGTTTAAGGTAAGTTAAGTTTGAGTATAAGTATAAAAAAAACAGTTTAAGATTTAAGGTAAAAGAGACTCAAGTTTAAGGTAAGTTAAGTTTGAGTATAAGTATAAAAAAAACAGTTTAAGATTTAAGGTAAAAGAGATTCCAGTTTAAGGTAAGTTAAGTTTGAGTATAAGTATAAAAAAAAACAGTTTAAGATTTAAGGTAAAAGAGATTCAAGTTTAAGGTAAGTTAAGTTTGAGTATAAGTATAAAAAACAGTTTAAGATTTAAGGTAAAAGAGATTCCAGTTTAAGGTCAGCTAGACATAGTTAAAAAGTTTAACGTAAAACAAAGCACCCACGACAATAACATCACCCTTCCCAACTTGTGTTGACGCTAACAATCGCCCGAAAGGCGGCCAGCTTTCCAAACGATTGCCGACCCGGCAAATCCCAACGCCCCCTGGGGTGAAACACCCGTTTGTCAGACATCTTTCCCTTGGGTCTCTTTAAAAACATCTCTCCCACACTTGCCTAAACATTCCCCTCAGCATTATAACAGAGATAAAGGGTTACATACTCACGTGTCAGCTGGCCCGAGCTGCTAGCCTAGCCTAGAACGAAGTAAAGGAGATAGTTAGTTTAAATTTTTACGCTTAAGGTAAGTTAAGTTTGAGTATAAGTATAAAAAAAACAGTTTAAGATTTAAGGTAAAAGAGATTCAAGTTTAAGGTAAGTTAAGTTTGAGTATAAGTATAAAAAAAACAGTTTAAGATTTAAGGTAAAAGAGACTCAAGTTTAAGGTAAGTTAAGTTTGAGTATAAGTATAAAAAAAACAGTTTAAGATTTAAGGTAAAAGAGATTCCAGTTTAAGGTAAGTTAAGTTTGAGTATAAGTATAAAAAAAAACAGTTTAAGATTTAAGGTAAAAGAGATTCAAGTTTAAGGTAAGTTAAGTTTGAGTATAAGTATAAAAAACAGTTTAAGATTTAAGGTAAAAGAGATTCCAGTTTAAGGTCAGCTAGACATAGTTAAAAAGTTTAACGTAAAACAAAGCACCCACGACAATAACATCACCCTTCCCAACTTGTGTTGACGCTAACAATCGCCCGAAAGGCGGCCAGCTTTCCAAACGATTGCCGACCCGGCAAATCCCAACGCCCCCTGGGGGTGAAACACCCGTTTTGTCAGACATCTTTCCCTTGGGTCTCTTTAAAAACATCTCTCCCACACTTGCCTAAACATTCCCCTCAGCATTATAACAGAGATAAAGGGTTACATACTCACGTGTCAGCTGGCCCGAGCTGCTAGCCTAGCCTAGAACGAAGTAAAGGAGATAGTTAGTTTAAATTTTTACGCTTAAGGTAAGTTAAGTTTGAGTATAAGTATAAAAAAACAGTTTAAGATTTAAGGTAAAAGAGATTCAAGTTTAAGGTAAGTTAAGTTTGAGTATAAGTATAAAAAAAACAGTTTAAGATTTAAGGTAAAAGAGACTCAAGTTTAAGGTAAGTTAAGTTTGAGTATAAGTATAAAAAAAACAGTTTAAGATTTAAGGTAAAAGAGATTCCAGTTTAAGGTAAGTTAAGTTTGAGTATAAGTATAAAAAAAAACAGTTTAAGATTTAAGGTAAAAGAGATTCAAGTTTAAGGTAAGTTAAGTTTGAGTATAAGTATAAAAAAACAGTTTAAGATTTAAGGTAAAAGAGATTCCAGTTTAAGGTCAGCTAGACATAGTTAAAAAGTTTAACGTAAAACAAAGCACCCACGACAATAACATCACCCTTCCCAACTTGTGTTGACGCTAACAATCGCCCGAAAGGCGGCCAGCTTTCCAAACGATTGCCGACCCGGCAAATCCCAACGCCCCCTGGGGTGAAACACCCGTTTGTCAGACATCTTTCCCTTGGGTCTCTTTAAAAACATCTCTCCCACACTTGCCTAAACATTCCCCTCAGCATTATAACAGAGATAAAGGGTTACATACTCACGTGTCAGCTGGCCCGAGCTGCTAGCCTAGCCTAGAACGAAGTAAAGGAGATAGTTAGTTTAATTTTTACGCTTAAGGTAAGTTAAGTTTGAGTATAAGTATAAAAAAACAGTTTAAGATTTAAGGTAAAAGAGATTCAAGTTTAAGGTAAGTTAAGTTTGAGTATAGTATAAAAAAAACAGTTAAGATTTAAGGTAAAAGAGACTCAAGTTTAAGGTAAGTTAAGTTTGAGTATAAGTATAAAAAAAACAGTTTAAGATTTAAGGTAAAAGAGATTCCAGTTTAAGGTAAGTTAAGTTTGAGTATAAGTATAAAAAAAAACAGTTTAAGATTTAAGGTAAAAGAGATTCAAGTTTAAGGTAAGTTAAGTTTGAGTATAAGTATAAAAAACAGTTAAGATTTAAGGTAAAAGAGATTCCAGTTTAAGGTCAGCTAGACATAGTTAAAAAGTTTAACGTAAAACAAAGCACCCACGACAATAACATCACCCTTCCCAACTTGTGTTGACGCTAACAATCGCCCGAAAGGCGGCCAGCTTTCCAAACGATTGCCGACCCGGCAAATCCCAACGCCCCCTGGGTGAAACACCCGTTTGTCAGACATCTTTCCCTTGGGTCTCTTTAAAAACATCTCTCCCACACTTGCCTAAACATTCCCCTCAGCATTATAACAGAGATAAAGGGTTACATACTCACGTGTCAGCTGGCCCGAGCTGCTAGCCTAGCCTAGAACGAAGTAAAGGAGATAGTTAGTTTAAATTTTTACGCTTAAGGTAAGTTAAGTTTGAGTATAAGTATAAAAAAACAGTTTAAGATTTAAGGTAAAAGAGATTCAAGTTTAAGGTAAGTTAAGTTTGAGTATAAGTATAAAAAAAACAGTTTAAGATTTAAGGTAAAAGAGACTCAAGTTTAAGGTAAGTTAAGTTTGAGTATAAGTATAAAAAAAAACAGTTTAAGATTTAAGGTAAAAGAGATTCCAGTTTAAGGTAAGTTAAGTTTGAGTATAAGTATAAAAAAAAAACAGTTTAAGATTTAAGGTAAAAGAGATTCAAGTTTAAGGTAAGTTAAGTTTGAGTATAAGTATAAAAAACAGTTTAAGATTTAAGGTAAAAGAGATTCCAGTTTAAGGTCAGCTAGACATAGTAAAAAGTTTAACGTAAAACAAAGCACCCACGACAATAACATCACCCTTCCCAACTTGTGTTGACGCTAACAATCGCCCGAAAGGCGGCCAGCTTTCCAAACGATTGCCGACCCGGCAAATCCCAACGCCCCTGGGGTGAAACACCCGTTTGTCAGACATCTTTCCCTTGGGTCTCTTTAAAACATCTCTCCCACACTTGCCTAAACATTCCCTCAGCATTATAACAGAGATAAAGGGTTACATACTCACGTGTCAGCTGGCCCGAGCTGCTAGCCTAGCCTAGAACGAAGTAAAGGAGATAGTTAGTTTAAATTTTTACGCTTAAGGTAAGTTAAGTTTGAGTATAAGTATAAAAAAACAGTTTAAGATTTAAGGTAAAGAGATTCAAGTTTAAGGTAAGTTAAGTTTGAGTATAAGTATAAAAAAAACAGTTTAAGATTTAAGGTAAAAGAGACTCAAGTTTAAGGTAAGTTAAGTTTGAGTATAAGTATAAAAAAAACAGTTTAAGATTTAAGGTAAAAGAGATTCCAGTTTAAGGTAAGTTAAGTTTGAGTATAAGTATAAAAAAAAACAGTTTAAGATTTAAGGTAAAAGAGATTCAAGTTTAAGGTAAGTTAAGTTTGAGTATAAGTATAAAAACAGTTTAAGATTTAAGGTAAAAGAGATTCCAGTTTAAGGTCAGCTAGACATAGTTAAAAAGTTTAACGTAAAACAAAGCACCCACGACAATAACATCACCCTTCCCACTTGTGTTGACGCTAACAATCGCCCGAAAGGCGGCCAGCTTTCCAAACGATTGCCGACCCGGCAAATCCCAACGCCCCCTGGGTGAAAACACCCGTTTGTCAGACATCTTTCCCTTGGGTCTCTTTAAAAACATCTCTCCCACACTTGCCTAAACATTCCCTCAGCATTATAACAGAGATAAAGGGTTACATACTCACGTGTCAGCTGGCCCGAGCTGCTAGCCTAGCCTAGAACGAAGTAAAGGAGATAGTTAGTTTAAATTTTTACGCTTAAGGTAAGTTAAGTTTGAGTATAAGTATAAAAAAACAGTTTAAGATTTAAGGTAAAAGAGATTCAAGTTTAAGGTAAGTTAAGTTTGAGTATAAGTATAAAAAAAACAGTTTAAGATTTAAGGTAAAAGAGACTCAAGTTTAAGGTAAGTTAAGTTTGAGTATAAGTATAAAAAAAACAGTTTAAGATTTAAGGTAAAAGAGATTCCAGTTTAAGGTAAGTTAAGTTTGAGTATAAGTATAAAAAAAAACAGTTTAAGATTTAAGGTAAAAGAGATTCAAGTTTAAGGTAAGTTAAGTTTGAGTATAAGTATAAAAAACAGTTTAAGATTTAAGGTAAAAGAGATTCCAGTTTAAGGTCAGCTAGACATAGTTAAAAAGTTTAACGTAAAACAAAGCACCCACGACAATAACATCACCCTTCCCAACTTGTGTTGACGCTAACAATCGCCCGAAGGCGGCCAGCTTTCCAAACGATTGCCGACCCGGCAAATCCCAACGCCCCCTGGGGTGAAACACCCGTTTGTCAGACATCTTTCCCTTGGGTCTCTTTAAAAACATCTCTCCCACACTTGCCTAAACATTCCCCTCAGCATTATAACAGAGATAAAGGGTTACATACTCACGTGTCAGCTGGCCGAGCTGCTAGCCTAGCCTAGAACGAAGTAAAGGAGATAGTTAGTTTAAATTTTTACGCTTAAGGTAAGTTAAGTTTGAGTATAAGTATAAAAAAACAGTTTAAGATTTAAGGTAAAAGAGATTCAAGTTTAAGGTAAGTTAAGTTTGAGTATAAGTATAAAAAAACAGTTTAAGATTTAAGGTAAAAGAGACTCAAGTTTAAGGTAAGTTAAGTTTGAGTATAAGTATAAAAAAAACAGTTTAAGATTTAAGGTAAAAGAGATTCCAGTTTAAGGTAAGTTAAGTTTGAGTATAAGTATAAAAAAAACAGTTTAAGATTTAAGGTAAAAGAGATTCAAGTTTAAGGTAAGTTAAGTTTGAGTATAAGTATAAAAAACAGTTTAAGATTTAAGGTAAAAGAGATTCCAGTTTAAGGTCAGCTAGACATAGTTAAAAAGTTTAACGTAAAACAAAGCACCCACGACAATAACATCACCCTTCCCAACTTGTGTTGACGCTAACAATCGCCCGAAAGGCGGCCAGCTTTCCAAACGATTGCCGACCCGGCAAATCCCAACGCCCCCTGGGTGAAACACCCGTTTGTCAGACATCTTTCCCTTGGGTCTCTTTAAAAACATCTCTCCCACACTTGCCTAAACATTCCCCTCAGCATTATAACAGAGATAAAGGGTGTACATACTCACGTGTCAGCTGGCCGAGCTGCTAGCCTAGCCTAGAACGAAGTAAAGGAGATAGTTAGTTTAAATTTTTACGCTTAAGGTAAGTTAAGTTTGAGTATAAGTATAAAAAAACAGTTTAAGATTTAAGGTAAAGAGATTCAAGTTTAAGGTAAGTTAAGTTTGAGTATAAGTATAAAAAAAACCAGTTTAAGATTTAAGGTAAAGAGACTCAAGTTTAGGTAAGTTAAGTTTGAGTATAAGTATAAAAAAACAGTTTAGATTTAAGGTAAAAGAGATTCCAGTTTAAGGTAAGTAAGTTTGAGTATAAGTATAAAAAAAAACAGTTTAGATTTAGGTAAAAGAGATTCAAGTTAAGGTAAGTTAAGTTTGAGTATAAGTATAAAAAACAGTTTAAGATTTAAGGTAAAAGAGATTCCAGTTTAAGGTCAGCTAGACATAGTTAAAAAGTTTAACGTAAAACAAAGCACCCACGACAATAACATCCCCCTTCCAACTTGTGTTGACGCTAACAATCGCCCGAAAGGCGGCCAGCTTTCTCAAACGATTGCCGACCCGGCAAATCCCAACGCCCCCTGGGGTGAAACACCCGTTTGTCAGACATCTTTCCCTTGGGTCTCTTTAAAAAACATCCCCCACACTTGCCTAAACATTCCCCTCAGCATTATAACAGAGATAAAGGGTTACATACTCACGTGTCAGCTGGCCCGAGCTGCTAGCCTAGCCTAGAACGAAGTAAAGGAGATAGTTAGTTTAAATTTTTACGCTTAAGGTAAGTTAAGTTTGAGTATAAGTATAAAAAAACAGTTTAAGATTTAAGGTAAAAGAGATTCAAGTTTAAGGTAAGTTAAGTTTGAGTATAAGTATAAAAAAAACAGTTTAAGATTTAAGGTAAAAGAGACTCAAGTTTAAGGTAAGTTAAGTTTGAGTATAAGTATAAAAAAAACAGTTTAAGATTTAAGGTAAAAGAGATTCCAGTTTAAGGTAAGTTAAGTTTGAGTATAAGTATAAAAAAAAAACAGTTTAAGATTTAAGGTAAAAGAGATTCAAGTTTAAGGTAAGTTAAGTTTGAGTATAAGTATAAAAAAACAGTTTAAGATTTAAGGTAAAAGAGATTCCAGTTTAAGGTCAGCTAGACATAGTTAAAAAGTTTAACGTAAAACAAAGCACCCACGACAATAACATCACCCTTCCCAACTTGTGTTGACGCTAACAATCGCCCGAAAGGCGGCCAGCTTTCCAAACGATTGCCGACCCGGCAAATCCCAACGCCCCCTGGGGTGAAACACCCGTTTGTCAGACATCTTTCCCTTGGGTCTCTTTAAAAACATCTCTCCCACACTTGCCTAAACATTCCCCTCAGCATTATAACAGAGATAAAGGGTTACATACTCACGTGTCAGCTGGCCCGAGCTGCTAGCCTAGCCTAGAACGAAGTAAAGGAGATAGTTAGTTTAAATTTTTACGCTTAAGGTAAGTTAAGTTTGAGTATAAGTATAAAAAAACAGTTTAAGATTTAAGGTAAAAGAGATTCAAGTTTAAGGTAAGTTAAGTTTGAGTATAAGTATAAAAAAAACAGTTTAAGATTTAAGGTAAAAGAGACTCAAGTTTAAGGTAAGTTAAGTTTGAGTATAAGTATAAAAAAAACAGTTTAAGATTTAAGGTAAAAGAGATTCCAGTTTAAGGTAAGTTAAGTTTGAGTATAAGTATAAAAAAAAACAGTTTAAGATTTAAGGTAAAAGAGATTCAAGTTTAAGGTAAGTTAAGTTTGAGTATAAGTATAAAAAACAGTTTAAGATTTAAGGTAAAAGAGATTCCAGTTTAAGGTCAGCTAGACATAGTTAAAAAGTTTAACGTAAAACAAAGCACCCACGACAATAACATCACCCTTCCCAACTTGTGTTGACGCTAACAATCGCCCGAAAGGCGGCCAGCTTTCCAAACGATTGCCGACCCGGCAAATCCCAACGCCCCCTGGGGTGAAACACCCGTTTGTCAGACATCTTTCCCTTGGGTCTCTTTAAAAACATCTCTCCCACACTTGCCTAAACATTCCCCTCAGCATTATAACAGAGATAAAGGGTTACATACTCACGTGTCAGCTGGCCCGAGCTGCTAGCCTAGCCTAGAACGAAGTAAAGGAGATAGTTAGTTTAAATTTTTACGCTTAAGGTAAGTTAAGTTTGAGTATAAGTATAAAAAAACAGTTTAAGATTTAAGGTAAAAGAGATTCAAGTTTAAGGTAAGTTAAGTTTGAGTATAAGTATAAAAAAAACAGTTTAAGATTTAAGGTAAAAGAGACTCAAGTTTAAGGTAAGTTAAGTTTGAGTATAAGTATAAAAAAAACAGTTTAAGATTTAAGGTAAAAGAGATTCCAGTTTAAGGTAAGTTAAGTTTGAGTATAAGTATAAAAAAAAAACAGTTTAAGATTTAAGGTAAAAGAGATTCAAGTTTAAGGTAAGTTAAGTTTGAGTATAAGTATAAAAAACAGTTTAAGATTTAAGGTAAAAGAGATTCCAGTTTAAGGTCAGCTAGACATAGTTAAAAAGTTTAACGTAAAACAAAGCACCCACGACAATAACATCACCCTTCCCAACTTGTGTTGACGCTAACAATCGCCCGAAAGGCGGCCAGCTTTCCAAACGATTGCCGACCCGGCAAATCCCAACGCCCCCTGGGGTGAAACACCCGTTTGTCAGACATCTTTCCCTTGGGTCTCTTTAAAAACATCTCTCCCACACTTGCCTAAACATTCCCCTCAGCATTATAACAGAGATAAAGGGTTACATACTCACGTGTCAGCTGGCCCGAGCTGCTAGCCTAGCCTAGAACGAAGTAAAGGAGATAGTTAGTTTAAATTTTTACGCTTAAGGTAAGTTAAGTTTGAGTATAAGTATAAAAAAACAGTTTAAGATTTAAGGTAAAAGAGATTCAAGTTTAAGGTAAGTTAAGTTTGAGTATAAGTATAAAAAAAAACAGTTTAAGATTTAAGGTAAAAGAGACTCAAGTTTAAGGTAAGTTAAGTTTGAGTATAAGTATAAAAAAAACAGTTTAAGATTTAAGGTAAAAGAGATTCCAGTTTAAGGTAAGTTAAGTTTGAGTATAAGTATAAAAAAAAACAGTTTAAGATTTAAGGTAAAAGAGATTCAAGTTTAAGGTAAGTTAAGTTTGAGTATAAGTATAAAAAACAGTTTAAGATTTAAGGTAAAAGAGATTCCAGTTTAAGGTCAGCTAGACATAGTTAAAAAGTTTAACGTAAAACAAAGCACCCACGACAATAACATCACCCTTCCCAACTTGTGTTGACGCTAACAATCGCCCGAAAGGCGGCCAGCTTTCCAAACGATTGCCGACCCGGCAAATCCCAACGCCCCCTGGGGTGAAACACCCGTTTGTCAGACATCTTTCCCTTGGGTCTCTTTAAAAACATCTCTCCCACACTTGCCTAAACATTCCCCTCAGCATTATAACAGAGATAAAGGGTTACATACTCACGTGTCAGCTGGCCCGAGCTGCTAGCCTAGCCTAGAAC